>KZ308274.1:2109977-2210068 GCA_000376725.2 Ladona fulva
ATATATATATATATATATATAATTTACAAGTAAATGAATAAATGAATTGATACGGTATATATTAATTATATGGTAGCGTATTTTTGTTTAAAGAATAATTTCCATCCAAGAATAATGCTAACCATATACATTGGAAAAATCGGATCATCATCAATAACAACGCACATTTTGATAGCTTTGATGATGGTCATATATTGGGATCCTATTTGACTTCTGTATAGATATATTCTCGCTTCAATTTACATTTTCCCAAGCTTCCATAAACCATAGTTTCAACTGCAGGATACACATATAATCTATGTTATACTTCTGTGCAAAATTCTATTCATCGATAATACATAGAGTGCAGCTTTTATGATGTTGTCGATAAAGAAACGCGAGAAAATCTTCGACAAAACCTCACAACAAAACTCGATTGGTTTTTTAAATAATCTTACGGATATTATGTCGCCTCGAAAATAGTAAAATCGTGACTCCGGATAAAGAAAAATCAAAATTAAATCGTACTCACTGATCAATGCGGAAAAGGGTAACACGGTTTTTTTTTCAAATAGCAATAATACTATTAGATAATTTTAAAGGGTTCTTAATGTATAAAGCATAATTTCTTACTGTATAAATCAATGTCATTCCTTAATATATAAAGCATAGTTTCCATGAATGTGATACGTAGGAACTATAGTGAAATAACTAACTCTTCAGAGTTTCGATAAGTATCTCCGTCCTCGGTACCGACACGGTAAGATTTATAAATGCATAGATGATTCTCTAAAACACATGTTAATGAGAAAATCCGAAATAAGAGAGAAAATAAATATACGAGTTAACTCAACTCTGTGACCATGTAAACAATTTTCTGTAGAATTTGGGAGGATTTGCGCCATAGCTATAATCTTAATATCACAATTAGGTTTTCGTACAACTTCTCGGCATTTTAGGCGAAATAGAATACAGTGTGATTCCAGTAAAAACGAGAGCGATTTCCAAGAGGCATCGACAAAGCATTGCAAGAAATTAATCGGTAAAACAGATAGTTACTTCTGGTCGTTCTTTCCGCACAACATCAGAAAAGGTTATAGGGTAGATTACGTGAGATGACAATATGCCCCTGCCATACACCATTAGCGGCTCGCGGGATATTAATCTTACTCTAAATGTATGGAACGGAAAAACGTTGGTATCACGACACACTTTAAATTTTTACAAACCTGAGAATGGCCACCGATTCGGCAGCCTAAACGTCGGTATTTCGTGAACTTACCCGGCTGAGAACCAGAGTGGATTTTCTCCAGATTATCCATCGGGAAATAGTTCAGCCTTTTTATTGATCATTCTTTTAGTAAGAGGATTATCAATTTTCCAAATGATGAAGGATTATTTCGAAGAGATAACGGGGAGAAGACTGTAAATCTCAGGTGAAAAGAAGAGTTAAATCGCAAAGCAATTTCATGGGGATAATAATAATAATGATAAAACGTATTTATTTGGGCGAGATGGAGACTAAAATCTTCTCTTCCATCCAACTCATGGGATAGGTTGGCTCAAAAATTTACGATAAATGAAACGTCGGATTGATATCCATTGATGTTGAATAACTTTTCTTAGATTTCATACACCAGAGAATGCTTTGCGAATTCTTTCAATCCCGAAGTGGACAATATCTTATGCACAATCAGCTCATTAAAAAGAAATCGAGGGTTTAGGGTTAAAGTGTCTCTTCACTCATAAATATGAAAAAATACGAATATTATCGCCCAAAAGTTCGTCTAGAATATCTACTATGTCCTAATATTAGACGATTTCGTTCTTTCTAATAGATCTAAGCGGGTTGCGTTGGACGGAATTTTATTCGATGTAATGTGCGCCATATTAGGGTTCCGCAGGGAGATGTTCTAGGGCCGATGGTGTTAATACATCCCTTGCGTGCATACATCCACTGGTGTCTGGCGGGTATAAATAAAAATATTCCGCACGAACCGTCATTGGTTGGTGTATTCACTTTTTTGTGAACTCAATATTCCTGCCCACAGAAATCGCTCCTTGGATATCTGATATAATAAAAACAGAAAGCTACATAGAACGCATAAAAGCTGAAACTTTCTTTGCCGAAACTGTCTGAAAGACGTATTTTTTAACAGATTTCACTTCGGTGATCATGTTCCGCAACAACCCACTGAGTCATTTCTCAATCATAGAAAGAGATTCGCTCTCGAACGTTTGTAGTTACGCTGTCACTCACGTCGGGCGACGTGCGACCGAGTCTCGGGAGAAAATAGTAAAACTCACTTCCGTAGAGTCTCTCCCAGAGATTTATCATCGGTCTAGGAAGACTACGTCTTTAACACGTCATCAATTTTAAGACGTAACGTTAGCCCCTATCCGTCTATCAATCTTGATCGATGTCCGCATCTCTTCGGCATTGTTTTCCTCTTTCTATTGCTCCGAAGATCGGCTCCTTCGCTCCCATATTCCACTCGCTTTAACGCAGAGAACGTGCGAGATGAGAATATTAAATTTCAGACTCTCCTTTTCTATGATGAAGAAAGACAGGGGAAGGCAGTATTGTACCCATAAAAAGAGACACGGCGCGAGCTAAAATACATGTGCGGTAGTCTAGATTGCGAAGCGAACCGAACAGGAACCGAAAACAACCGTTATTTTGGCTGAAGTGAAAACCGAACCCGAACCGGAAAATATGCAATTCTTGTGCCCGAATCAAAATCGAAAACAGGTATTTATTCAGTTCCCAATAATGCACATTTGCTTAAGTGGAATTGGAGGACAGTTTACTAAATACACGGAACTACGACTTGCTTCTATTACTAAGTTTTGCTTTAAAATTTAGTGTTATGTTGTCCGTATGAAAAGGTCATGAAAAAATTAAACAAGGACAGAAGGACATTATATTAATATGGTGAGAGCGGAAATAAAACGTTTCGAACCGGTTCGAAGCTGGAAGAAGCGAAACCGGAATTGAACCGAAATTCGGTTTTTTCATTATACCGGTGCGAAAATTATTACGGTTCGATTCCCTGGTGGTAGCGCATGGCCTCTATTTTATGGGAAAGAACAGCCGCGGGAAGGGACGGGCCAAGGAGAGACGCCGTGGAAGTAAGTGGGCGAAAAGAGGATGGCGAACAAAAGAAAGCTACTCGATGGTAATAAATCGAGGGGCGGTAAGGAGGGAATAAGCAGGGTGAATGGTGGGCATTGGATGGAGACATACGTACAATGGAGGATGGGAAGGGAGAGTGTATGGGAGATTTAGAGAGGGCGAGTGAAGATGAGAGGAGAGACAATGAGATGGGAAGATAAGGGGATGAGCGGGACGGGCCTGCCGAGATGGTCGCTGGATGCGATAGGGAGCCGAGAGGAAAAAGCCAGATCGATGGTCACCTCTTCCTTTCTCGATTGCTATTTCGCCGATTTAGTCTGTCACATCCGATGACTTTATTTTTTCGGAGTAAAGGCTTTCCCGCTGTACGAAATAGAGTCAAGCAAGCGAGGAAATCAATAAGAGAGGTGAAGCCAGACAGAAAATAAAACGTCATCACCTAACAAGTCGAAAATAGCCACGAGTAACCGGTGAGTAAAATAATTCGAGAGAGATACGATTTAAGGTCTAAAGTTAACGTTCTGGAGATGAAATCCGAGTCAGTTGATACTAAATTATTGCCTTAAATAGATAATTTTCTAAATAGAGTAGACGGAGTGTGAGAGAAATTACGAGTATTAATGGAAAAGAGGAAATCGTAAAAGATACAGGGAGAGAATTTCAGAACGCTTGAAAAGATGCATAAAAGAGAAGAATACGGTACTGAAGTGAAGAAACCCAAATATTATTTACGAAAAATTTAAAAGATGGTTTGAGACATCGTTTCCAATGCAATATGTACAGATCAGAATGCATTATCGCACGTGGGATCTATACACAGCTCGATTTAATTTTGAGAAATTTTCAATTTACATCCACTTAGATAATAATACTAAATATTTGGCTTCATGCTTGTGTTGAATTTGCGTTCGATTTCATCCCTTTAATGGGAAATGAAAGGGAATTTCGCTCTTTATCGACCCACAAAATTCAATAACAATTTTTCCGGATTAGATAAGAAAGGGGATCGTGTCTGGGGAAACCAGCTATAAGAAACGGTGACGTTAAGACCTTTCCTCAAAAGAAAATGTGCTAAAGAGGAAGGTGAACAGGAGATCCGAAGATAGTCAAGGGAAATGGAAACGTGGGAACGAATGAAAAGTATTTTCGCTGTGACACTTGAGCATACAAGTCAGGTTCCTAATTTACTCCTTTTCCTTCCATCACCGCTTCCACCACAACTTCCCTGGCGTCTCTTTCATGAATAAGATTACCCTGCTGAGGGGTGGATGGGCGTGGGAGATAAAAAACATGGATGTGGAATAGAAGAGCCGTCTCTCCAATAAACTTCTCTCCAGACGGAGGAAAGTGCGAAAAAGAGCGGACGGATAATAAGCTGTAGCCATAGCTTCGCTAAACGAAATGAAAAGAAGAGATTGCTTCCCTCTTCAAGAGAGAAGTACGCTCCCACACTCCACCCATTTACTTTCATTCCTCCACTACTTCCAGTGATGTAATACACCGCAAATTCTCGTGGCATATAAAGTTTACCTGATGAAAGTCGAGCTTATCTCGACTTACGCCTAACCACGATACTTTATACATCCC
The DNA here is from genome assembly GCA_000376725.2 of Ladona fulva. Taxonomy (NCBI): domain Eukaryota; kingdom Metazoa; phylum Arthropoda; class Insecta; order Odonata; family Libellulidae; genus Ladona; species Ladona fulva. Next base: position 2,114,680 of record KZ308274.1, read on the forward strand.
GGGCCGCCCTCGAAGCCACTTTGATGAAAATATTTCATCTTACTTGCATTTCTGTGTTTGAAATTAATGTTACTTTTAGGATGCTAAATTGATTGAGTCTTTTCTTCAGCCTTTTCCCATTTACTACTCATCTGTATTTTCATACGTACCCTGCAAGCCACCGTTCGGCGTATGGCAGGGGGTGCATGCAACATGATTCTACTTCCCGAATCGATTACCTTCTCCTAGCGTTAGCGGAAAAAATAAATTCTCGAAACGACTAGTTCTAGAATCTATTTCTCTGATTTTTCTCGCCGTATCATAATGGTCTTTGCAAAAGTAAGGACGCATACTATCAGCTACAATGTAGTACAGAAAAGGACGCACTTTCTCTGAACTTATTAGGTAAATTAAGCCTTAGTTTAAATCTTCTATTTTCTAGAGATTCCCATCTCGCGTCCTTAAGCATTTGAGTAACACTCGAAGATTTGTCGTAACAATTTTTTTACGAAACGTATTGCCTTCCGCTGTGCCTTTTCTACTCAAGGTGAGGCCTAACTAACGCAAAGTAACATCGCCCACGGACTTTTTCTCCACTCATACCGACTATTCTCTTGACGAATCTAAGTTCCTTAAGTGATCGTCCACATATATTACGGATGTGGGTAGCCCATGTTAAGTCATTTGTGAGGATTAGTCATGGGGCCTGTTATTGATGAAGCTGATGCTTAATATGAAATGATGATAACCTGTTTTGACAGTATTTTTCACGACTTGATACTCGTCATGCTGTTATCCCGTTTTGGGGTAGCTCGGCTCGAACCAAGGAGATCTGCAAACTTTGCTAACATGAAACCTCGTTAACGTAAGTTTATATGCAAATCAAATCACAATTTCCTAAGAGAATTTTCCACCATGCTTGCCTCACACTTTGTTTAATCGGTAATACGTCCGCCTCTGGCAGAGTTGGTCTCGGGTTCGATTCTGGTGAGGTTACGTTACTTATTACGGCGATACGGTACGGATGGCCGTCAAAACATTAGTTAAAAATTAACATCAATATTGTTGACCATTGACAGTTGACCACCATCAACACAACCTACACTTCAAATGTAGTAAGAGATGAGACAAAAAGTCGAGGAGCACCCATCCTTTCCTCGTTTATAACTTCGCCAAAAATATTACAGAATTGGAGAAAGTGTGTTATTTAATCATTGTATTATTGCAGTTGAAAGTGATAAGTTAAAATGAATAAATTAAAGACTGAGAACCTAACAAATATTTCGATAATTTTTTATGAATAAGACACTTAAAATGTTTAACTTTAATATTCAACTATTACTTTAGGAGAAATTTTCAAATATTACTTCCATGGAATTGGTCATTCTTTTAAAAATATTAATATTTACCAATATTTCTCTCTGATTAATACTCCCTGAGGCGGGCATCGCATTCGCTCACTGTCTGCAGCCAGCTCTGCGTCTCCTTTTACGGTTTCAAGTGTGAATGTAAAAGGCTAATTTCATGCTGTAATTCATGCTGTTTAAGATAGAATTTTACGATTAAGACTCAATTACCATTTTGTTTTTTTCTGGAAAACGGGGAAATTTATGGATGGTGGAGAATAAATGAGATCTTACAGAACTAAGATGAGAATAAGGAAGATCTGCGCGAGTTTTTGCATTCTGAATGAATCATTATATCCGTTTAGTTCTTCAGCAGACGTACGCGTCCTTAAGTCCGTGTGGTTTTTACGCAACCATATTTCATTCTCAGTGGAATGTTTTACCATTACGAGAATTTCCGAACATTGGGGAATTAATTAACTCCGTGAAGAAGCGAGCTCCTTACGCCTCTTGAGGATACAGTAAAAATTAAGGATTGCTTTGTCATCATACGCTAGACTACCAGACCCTGAGGAAAGGAAAGCTTTTTTAGTCTGTCGCCGAGGGAATGGAAGGAGAGAGGGTTTTTCACTCTTATTTTTAAAGCGAATCTCGAGTATTTTTGCGAGAGGCGAGCGGATGAGCGGCTGAGGGGGTTAGGGAAGATGGCGGAGGAATTAAAAGAGAAATTAGCGGGGCGGGAGAGACGGGATCGGTCCCTGTTATTCGGCACAGAAGAAGTATCTCCGAGGAAAAATAAACGAAATGAGGATAATGAGGGAAAAGGATGAAAGAGAACGTAAAATAATCCACGGACCCCCGTCCGAGGACGTCCACTTTCGAATCGATCCATATCTTGGATTAACATTCTATCGCAGTGGAGATGAAGAAATGAGGAGATACAATTATGAAAGAAGTTAAATTTTCTAAAACAACACCTGCATAAGAATAAAATTCATTTTCTACCGGCTCATGCGAATAATATAACACGTGGTTCATGAAACGATCAATCTCCCTGCAGCTCATCAAACCGCATGCTCTTCAAGTGAGCATATTTAGAATGGATTGCAAATACTTGATGAATTCAGATACCAACTGGGAACGTAGAGGATGTCATGCGCGATTAAGTTCTGCCGATTAATATATAGTTTAGAGTAATGAAAACTTCTAATTTATCATTTGTTAGCAAATGACTATCATTTCATTCATCCTGTGTTCATTATATCTAGATTGGTATGAGGTAAGATTTGCTCATCTCTTACATAAATAAGTGAATCAAGGATACGGTTGCAGCAAACGTTTTATCTGAGGAAAATTAAATACACTCAATGAGTGTAGGGCTCCCGGTTAGCCAAGTGGACAACGCGTTCAACTTCAGCGAAAGCGGTCCCAGGTTCAATTCCCGGGTGGGGCCTACGTGTGAAATGACCTAAGCTTTCGATGCACTTTTAACAATACTACTACTACTTCTCAATGAGTGTATCCAAATCCGAGTGCAACTATTTAGAGCGAATGTGAACTTAAAGCTATAAACGATTGTAAACGTCTTAATGCCGCGAATTCAAAGAATGAAACGGGATGGAAAAATTCTGAGACATTTTCCGTTTTTACTGTTTTACAAATTTTAAATTTTAGAACAAAGAATGGAGTATTTTTTGTTATAAAGGAAAGTAAAGGTTACGATTTAGAGAATCTCAATAGAATGGAAACAGTTATGAATTGATGAAAATTAAAACACAATTATAATGATTATTACAAAGTAATTGAGGAAGGAATACAAGGGAAAAAGCAGTGGGAAAGAAAAAGACAAAAGTTGTTAGATGACATAAAGGGTGGGGTAAGCTACCAAGAAACGAAAGAAATGGCGTTGAGTGGGGAATATTAAGGCAAATGAAGCAAAGGGAATGAAAGCAAAGGCATCACACTTATGTAATATATTACAAATAATTATCTACATCTATATAAGTACCCTGGAAGCCGCCTTTCGGCGTGTGGCAGGGGGTAATTATAATTATATAGAATGATAATGATGAGAGACGCGACGAAAGGCGATATGGTACACGAAGAAGGCATTGTATGCGGGACCCTGGATAGCAGAAAGAACAAATTGCTGACCAAGGATGACCTACCAGCGACACACGGCTTCAGCCAGATCTTAAACCAATACTCGGCGGCCCTGTGGCTATTTCCTTCCAAAAAAACGTTTCCTATCGTAGAGCTTGATACACTCTCAAGTTTACCACTTAAAAGATGTAACGAAACCAATTTAGTTAGCTTAATTCCAAAAATATGAAACATTTTTATACCTCAGTTAATTACTATTATAAAAATATTATTAATTTGAAAACTTTTTATCATTTATTAATGTTTAAAAATACACTTACCAAATCACCTATTTACAAGACGTATTCTGGCTACTAGATGGAATATTTTTATAACAATTGGCTATCTCGAATATAATATACACGCAGAAAGGAGAAGAACCAAGTGAATAAATAGATATTAAGGGGTACAGTAAGGAAAGGATAGGCATAATCGGAATAAGTAGGGATTTACGTGCATATTTTGCTACATGGAACCCTAAGTTGCGGAAAGCGCGCGTGGAAGAGGATTAAACGTGTTCGCAGAAAGGGAAGAAAAGAACGGAGAGAAGCCATCTTTTAAAGAGCGATAGGAAAGACGAGGACTTTCCACTCGAAGGAAGCGAAATGAGGTGACAACCAGATCTGGGATGCGAGCGAAAATCCCATCTGCGAGCCCTCCGCAGTTGTGTCGCTCCTCTTCTGTCTCGCACCCTCTCATTTCCCATTTCCTCACCTCCATTTCGGCGCACTTCCTTAACTCCCTCCTTATCTCGAATCCATTAAATCCCACCCGCTGACGATTTCGAATAATTACTGGGAAATGGCAAATTGTGAAATGTACGCCTTCTCCATCCATCACTCTAATCTGCTTCCGTTCAAAGGGATCGGATTACTACCAATTCTCAACATCAAACATTATAAATGAATGAGATTTCCGTTTTATAATTTATGATATTCGGAAGAATGAATGGTTATACCGGCCGCGGCGGCGGAATGGTTAGCGTCTTAACGTGGGACGAGTCCCGTCCATTCGGATTTTTCTGTATAAGGAATGGTTTTGTTCATAATTTCACCCTCTCATTTCCCGTTTCCTCACCTCCATTTCGGCGTATATAATGATAGAGTAGTTTGAAATAACGATAGGCAAAGACGTTGTTTGATTTTGATAGATATGTATGTAAGACAGTAAGATTGTTTGTGTTAATTGTGTCTATTGTATAAGTTTGTCGAATTAGTGTAAGATAGCGTCGCCACCTGACTCAGCGTCTAACTGCGACGGTAATGTATAATAAATAAATAAGTAATAATACAGGTTAAGAAGAATGTAATTGGTTTTCCTGTTTCCATTAAATAAAATCATTATTTCTAATCTTTATAAGCGTAAAATACGGACCCGTTCTCATAGTAAACGCTTGAAACGTTGGCCGATATCATAGAATGCGTAAGCGATTTCCATTCGGAACGGACATATCGAATATATCTTAATTTTTATTACGGTGTAAATCGCAAGCATATGGAGAGACAAGACACATTTTTAAAAGGACATTAGCAATTGTGTGTTACCTAAGTGAAACCGTTTGATTCCTTGTCTTTTGAAGTAAGTGCGTTCCACCAGTGAATGCACCGCTTTGTTTGTTCGATGATGTAATGGTGCCAAGAGTCAAATGCGTACTCCGTCTCTCCACTTGACGTGCGGTGCATCGCTTCTCTCCTTTGCTCTGCACACCAATTAGTACTCAAATGTGCAGTATTTCCACGTTTGTGCGTGACTATGTTAAGGGTAACATACTTTTTTCCATTTGGGTTTTTGAAGGTTTCGAAGCCGATTGAGAAAATATTTCTTCAATTAATACGTGACCATTCAACGAGCGTGTGAGGCTTAGTTAAAATATATCATTCTATGGTGTCCTCGGAGCAATTAGGTTGTCATGTAGGGGAAATGATATAATCAAAATTTTTATCATTGTAAATCGACAACCTTTGGTAGTACAAGAGCGCTTATCTAGTTGTAATACTAAAATATATCATTAAAAGCCTTCAAAGTAGAGGAAAAGAGTTCATATCATAAACAACTTCTTCATTGAGGGCACCAGGGCAAGTGTTCTGATTGAGACATCAGGATTCCTCTTCCATTAAATAAGACACGGATTTCAATATTACTTCACCTGCTCAGAAATCCCTTACCTGATTCTTTGGACCCAGAGCAAACTTATGCCTTTGAGCATAGCGTAGCTGGGGAAACTTTCGAGGTCATTATGGACAGTAGTAAGTGGATTGATGGGAATGTGCTTGTTTATGAGACACTAAAAACGATTTTGTCTCAAAAGTTTATCACAAACCTTGCACGCACATTTTTGACGAGTAATCTCTATAGCACAATGTCTAATAGTATTTCTTTTAAACCTTCTCTCAAAAAGGTGAAGTTCAGAGCGGCAGTTTTTAGAGCGAATCCTCCGTTTAGGCAGCAAAATTTCTTCTTAAACGTTACTTAATTTCTCTATCACATTATGTTAACGATTTTACGAGTCTCTTCCAGGACTATCATTTGACTTGGTAAACCTTTGATTTTCGATTTGGTTAGAACAGCGATGAAGGTAAACACAAGATGAAAACGGCATTTGCAATTAGCAAAATTCGAAAAATTCGATGCAAACCGTTCAGTGGACTAATACTTCTAAAAAAGAAATTCACTGTTCTTAAGCAAATCTTAAATCGACACATTACAGTCCAAAAGTAATTCGTATTTTATATCAGGACTTCACTGTTGATAAAATATTGATGTGATAAACGACGAGGGAAAGATTGATATTGATCCCTATGCATATATAAACATAAATAAATAAACAGTTGAAATTAATATTAACAGTCAATAAATTCCTCGTTCAGTTGCAAAAGAATCTATGGTCATTAATCAACAGTCTATTTCGATATGTAACTAATATTTTCCCCGATAAATTTATTTCATCACAATGAAAACAATAATTATGTAATAATCTGAATATACTTAACCGCCCATAAAGAATCTGCAGGGGCGGATTTAGACTATCAGAGGTTAAAGACGTAGGTATTAGTCAGATCGAGGTCCCTATTAAGATTCATCAGGCTAGAAAATTAAAAAAAAACCATTTTTTATAAAATAAGCCGAAATTTATACCAAACGTAAACATTTCTCTTAACTTCGAAGAAAATATAAAAACTATTGATTTAAAAGTAATATGTCCATCAATTATAATAAGTAACAGATAACCGAACAGGCATGACCTGTGAGTTATTGGTGCCAATGACCATAGTTGTCGAAGCACCTTTTACTTTAACTACTACTACTAAGTAACAGATAACCTGTAACTTATGTAGAGACAGTTATGGAATGCATTCTATAAGCTTATTTTGAAATATCACTTGACATATAAATATAGCATACTTCCTCTATATAAAAACCAAGAACCCGTGAACGCGCGGTACCTCTATAAAATATGAAAATAGTACGTCACTGAGAATAAAAAAAAACTATCTTAATGAGGATAGGTGAATGGGCATTCAGCTAGCGTCTAGTGCGCCTTATTATAAATGCGCCCCGGGTATTTGATCGATATAATTAATTCATAGATTGATTATGATATTATCATTCTGTTATAATATTTGTTGCGACATAAACAGGAAATTTGTAAATCTTATACAGAAAGAGCTTCATTAAGAAGAGGTATATTTATTTATATAAATACACGCATTTCCACTGAGTACTTTCGATTTCCATCGCTTAGCCATTGCCTCTTCACCTGAAGCTTAGCGAGTTTGATCGTATCATTTCCGGGGAAAAGTAAGGTTCTGATTGATTCATTCGAGACGAAATGATGAGTAACGGCGTGGACTGCCAATAAAAGAAGCTGAACAGCCGATAAGGGAGGTATTGTTGATCTGAAACTCGGAATCACTCCATGTATAAAGCCATCAGCGGATGGCTGATTAGATTCGCCTTAGAGATCGAGGGCTGATTTCCCCTAATTCTGCTGTCACCCTCACTATCGTGTAGTTCTTGGCTCTCTTTTGTGGAGGGACGCCAATGAACTCAGCGGTTTTGCCTGATATTCCATAAATCACTATCAGGAAACGGCCCGGAGATGCGTCACCAAGAATTCGTTTTACTCACCGCTGAATAAGGAGAATCTTCTTATCAGCTCATTTGTTTGATTTCCACGGCAAAATTTGGAGTCAACGAACCAATTATCGGTCAAACGCGTTGCTCTTCACGTAGTGTTTGCGACGAGACAATTCTAGAATGGAATATTTGTTATAGCGAAAGGTAGATGGAAGCAAATCACCGTATCTTCAATGCTAGAGAGGTATTCAGAAACTAAAATTCTATTTAACATGGTGATTTATTTCCTTAATTCAAAATATTTTGTGGACTATTCCAGGTGAAGGTGATTCTAAATCAATAAAAAGCTGAAAGTGCATAAACGGATCCAATCCTGGGGGTCGTACATCTGAGGAGTATTTCTTTCGGATTAATAACAAGGCGCAGATCATGACATAGAACCGGAACCATACCGGAAACATAAACCGAAAACCACTATTATTTTTGAAGGATTAAAAAAACAACCCAAACAGAAAAAAATTGAAACTCTTGAACCAGGATCTAAACCGAAAACAGTTTCTTATTTCGTTCTGATTTTCGGTTCCCGACATATTGCATATTTTACTTAAACGTTCATAATTTGGAAAAGGTTTACTGAACGTAATTACGACTTGTAGCTAACTATTATTAAGTTTTTTTTTTTAATTTCGTGTAATTTTTTAAAGCTATAAATGATTAAATCAACTTTCAGACAGATATAATAGAATGGTCATAGCGAAAAAAAATGCTAAAAACGGTTAGACGCTGGCAAAAGGAGCGAAACTGGAAATAACCGACATCCAGATTTTTTTGTTGAACCGGAAAAAAAAATTGAGCAAAAAATAATACGGTTCGATGCCCTGGCGCAGACTAACAGTCTGGTCCAAAAAAAGGACGTTCCAATGAAGATTGTGATTGTGAAGAGGGAATTTACATAACATGTTACGTAACTCATATGTCTTCAAGAAATATTTCCATTGTTACTTACGAATAGAAATAGATATTTTTTATCTTACTATTCTGTGCAAAAGTGGAATATTTAAAATTTTTTTCCGTGATATCACGACTTCGTGATCTGCTAAAACCAGATCACGAAGCCGTGATCTGGTTTTAGCATCTCGAGCAATTCCGATAGACTAAATTGGCTAGTTTCGCCCCGTTAATTGACTTGGTATTTCTAATTTTTCACAAGAGATTATAAAGATAAAAATGGTGGCAAAATTTTCAAGTGTCAAGTAATTCTTACCTCTCTTTACTAAGAATGAGTAAACGATAAAAATGAACTGCGTAACAACTCCATCTACTAAGTAGTTAGACTTCGAAACATTTTCTATGATGTCCATAGCTCTCATTATCCTTGTATAAAAGTTACAAAAAATTTTATTTGTGGGAAGTTTTCAATGTCGAACGTGAGCTGCGAGTGAGAATTATATAATACTTTCATTGTCATTATTATTATTCTCGGGAAATTTTTTAAATAGATACTGCTTCCTTAATACTAAATTTAGGAAATTCTGGAGTTCATTGCAAATATCAATTATTTTAATAATGATAAGGGAAAGGTATTTCATTTTGCACATTGAGATGTGCGCCTGAAGAGTCAATGATAATCAGACTTGAAAAAAATCGACAAAAATGAGATTCGAACCCAGGTCTCTCACTTTCCGGAAGATACTCTAACCACTAAACTACCGTGCAACAATCAATTCCTCATTCAATGCATTCCATTTCTTTGTTCATTATTCTAATTTTCAAGAGTTCCTTGAAATAATAGTGGATGGATGTAGGTTTCCGATCTCAAAGAAACGAAGAAGAAACTTTGAAAAGTTCTAAATATTTCAAATCAAAAGTACATCTTCGTTTAAAAAGGAAAATTTTGATTCAGTCAGTGACAGTATGCAAAGTTTACTCATCATCTAGGAGGAATTTTGGAAGAAACTGTAAACATGTTACTAAATCTATCCAAAAAATACTTCTTTGCATGTGCATACATCATAGAAGCATGATTTTTTACTTTATGATGAAATTCTCTAAACGTTGCACCATAAGCACTCAATGTGTAAGGATACTATTGAATGAATACTAATAAATGAATGCTTTTTACTTACCTAAATGAAACCGGGTGGTGGACAAATCTCAGCAGAAGTAATTGAAAGAAGAGCAAAGAAGTCGAAAACAATCTCAGTAAGCAAATAAGGGCATATTCCAGCAAATTCCTCTAATATATAGTCTGCTACGAACATGAACCAAGCTGCATTCGTGCCGATGAGCAGAAAAGTCGACCTCTTTAATCCAAAGCTGGGGAACGTTTCCATATTTTACAGGGTGACCTTTCCCGCGAGTAAAAAACGAGAACGAAAGTAACCCTTAAAATTTTTACGATGGCGTTTAAATGGAAAGTAGCTCTTAGAACAGGGTATTTTAACCGAAATGGATGAAAGGTAAGCGCAGTGCGATGGCGTGAGGAGGGCCGTTTTCAGCAAATCCTGGACACGCCCCGAGCTCGAATATCGGCTCGCCTTGCTGGACGTGGCGACGGTTATGTAAACAGCGGACTATCTGTTGGGCGTGCGTTTCCTGTGTGTTTTGGGCTCCATTGTTGTCACAGTACACCGAGTTCCTCCATTGTTGGAATCTCTCCTTTTGTAACGAACTCGCGGTGTACAAAGAGAAAGAGCCATTCGGGGCTTTGCTTTCTTTTTTGGCAGCTATTTACTCGCATGCCATCGCGGCCTTTTCTTTTTGACCCGGAAACTGAAAAATCCCAGAAAGAACTGTTTTTATTCGCGTCGCGGATTCCTCCCTGCTTTTCATTGGTCTTTCACGCGAACTGCAACGAAATAAGCTCGGATGAAACGCGAAAGGAAGGAAAGGTATCGGGCAAAGGACCAAGGGCATCCGTCATGGAATGAGTAAAACAAAAAGCATTTATCAGAGTACTTGGAATTGCAGTGAATTTCAAGAAAGGGCACGGATCGGATTCTGAGATAATGAACACGAAGAAAGGTTTTCCTTTCGTATCTCTCTCAGTGAATGAATTACTTAATTTTTGAATATACATCTATGGATCGGCGAAGGTCACCATCACACTTCCATAAAACAAGTCCAGATTGCTATAATACTCGACTTGTAGATTAAAGGACTTCCTATCGACCATTTCGTATTCAACAGGTCACGGTTTCAAGAACTAAAACCATTCCGATAAACGGAGGTCTCCGCGAGCAATGGACAGGAAACAGACTGTTTTTGGCTGTCCTGTTTTGGATGGATGTGGATGAAAGCGACAAGTCATTTACAAGAGAGTTGGTATATTTGTAGTGGCCGATCGATGGAAGTGTTTTTTCACGCGGCGACATTCGCCTCATTATGGGATCCCCAAATCGGTCTGAATTGAGTGCGTGACGAGAGGGAGGCCGCCCACGCTCATAAAATTTCCGCATAAATCGTCCATTTTCCTCCTTTATTTTCGTATTCCCAAAAGGTGTTTTTCGGAGAGAAGGCGGCGCGAGGGTGTCGATTGTATACGAATGACCTGTTGCTACGAGTTCTGAAATGGGAAAGAGTATCCTGGGAAAGAAGAACAAAATGGACGTCGAAAATGATTAATTGCCCCCCTTTCAACACAATGGTTACGTTGCTTAGCACTATCTTTGATGAAATAATTGAATTTCGCTCGGCACTTCATTATTCTCGATTGCAATATTAATGATGAATATCTATAAAATTTTCAAAACTATAATTTGATTCATCAACTCCGCATTGCTGAGTAATATGACCAATTTTACATTTTCAATGTTCATTGTTGGATACAGTCATACTATCTTTATAAATTCTTAGTCTTCAATGGTGACACCTGGAGCTCTTGTCAATTGAATCGACAGTAGTAATCATAACCAATGGTATGAGAGATAGGGAAATTCGAGAAGTTTTATTGACTCTTCTAAAGAAGGGGAGGGTTGCCAAAATTAGAAAAGGTCTACTTAAAAAGCGATAAAGTTGAAGTTTTTTGAATTGATTATACATATCCCCAGATAACTTCCTCCACTGATTTAAGATACACATATGCATGCATATAACCGTAATTAGTCTATTACTGTCTCTTTCTTACGATTTCCTCACATTACGCATTTAGTTATTGCTTCATATGGACAGCTAATAATATTCTCTGCAGAAAACTGAAATAAGTTTTAAATCAAATAAGTTATAATAATAATTCTGCTCAGAAGCAAACGCTATATTTATACCTCCAGCTACTGTTTGGTGTCGTCTGAATATGCTGAGGTGGCAAAGTATTTGAATGAAAAGCATACGTTAGAATGCAAGGGTGCAAAAACTATAATTACTTTTGTGGGCCGTGTGTTCCTGAGCTTACTTTCTAAATGGACACAGAGTACTGATAAATTCAATTGCTCTTCGGGCCGCATAGAATTCTCAAATGGGCCGGTTTTGCCCAAGGGAAGGACTTTATTTTGTTGTGGGACCAGTTTTATTTACTATTTGATACCCTTAGTCATAAAATATTCAAGTAGACTTAAATTGCATCATTTATGCTGTTGGGATGAAGTTGAAGGCACAGCAAACTCCAAAACCAAAGCTTTTGATTCAGTAAAATTTTAATCCTTAAATTGTGTTTTATCAGGTTCAATCCATTGCATACGACGACGAAGAAATTCTCTCCCTCTTCACCATATATGAGCTATTAAGACGATTGACGAAATTTTTTACGATGGTCATTTTCAAACTAATTCTTGAACTTTAACTTGAAGGGCGCATTCCCTGATTGTAACGGAGCGGAAATTCTGAAGCATGAAAACAGAAATGGGAAGAGATGTCTACAAATGTTAAACGCTTCAAAAATTTTAATTAGATTTTAATGGAATAGATGCGGAAGCGATTGCGAGCGGGAAAATTCTTCCTTCCAACTATTTACTTAGGAAGGAGGTGAGGGTGGGGATAATTGAGAACTAGTTCGTGGAAACAACTTGAATTCATCTCCATAGCAACCAATATTTGCGCCCTGAGATGGAGAGGCATATTTTTTTTTATTACCAAAATTATGCGTAATCACATTCTGTCAGAGCAAGTCTGTCGACAGAATGTATGTACAGCAAATGGAAAAAAATACATAGGAAAAAAAACAATTGAGAAACCAGCTCAGGCTCACCATAATAATAAAATCATTAATCGTAAATAAAATAACAAACTTAGTAATTTCCACAAATATATTTAGAAACACGACCGGTTTCGGTAATAGCCATCCTCAGGTTTTACACTAGACCTGAGGATGGCTATTGCCGAAACCGGTAGTGTTTCTAAATATATTTGTGGAAATTACTAAGTTTGTTATTTTATTTGTAATGTCTTTCCACGAAGTACGGCCTGAGAACTTAGATTTTAATCATTAATCGTGCTGAATAAGAACAGAATACAACAGAACAGAATGACAATTTACAATATAATTAATTATAATAAGTTTACAATATAATTAATTATAATAAGTTTAAAATACAAGTAATGCATGACAAGAGAAAAAAAAGTAAAAGAAAAGACAAGGTAAAAATAAAACATAGTTACAAACTCTTTAAATACATCACTAAGCATCTTTTAATGATAACCTTAATATTGTGACAGTTAGAATTTTGAATCACGTTACTGTAAATAATTTTATATTTATTCCAAATTTCAGGAACTAGACTTTCAAGTCTATACTGTCCATAATTATTGTAGAATCTAGGAATGACAAAAGCTTCACTTCTTTTTTCATAGGGACTAAATTTGAGGTTACAATATTCAGACTGGATAAAGTGTTTGTTCATAATGCACTGATGATGTATGAGTTCCGGTGGCAAAATATTTAAGAATATTATAATAATAAGTATAGAAATATTCCAAGTTTATAGCGCAAATTTTATAAGGGATGAAATCAGAATTTAAGCTCAAAATAAACAAAAACTGATTCGGTCCACAGAAAATATTTTTGAGAAAAACACAGCGCAAGTCAAAAATTATGCACTATCTTTAATAGCTCATTTATGGAGAGGATTTCCTCGCCGTCGTATGCAATGGAATACATTTAATAAATACGATATAAGGGTTCAAATTGTACTGAATTATTGGTTTTGTTTACAGAGGATTTATATTCAGCCTTTCATTTCTTCCGGTTGTCTGAAGATGAGGAAGTACCCTAAAACCGTTCGTGTTTTTCTCAAATATATTTTCTGTTGACGTAGTCAGATTTTGTTTTCATTGAACTTTACATGTATAAACTACAACAAATATCGCCAGAATTGATTAAGAAATCAACGATTAATTAAGAAATATATCAACGATCCCAATAAAGCAAATGATGCGAATTACGGAATGTCCTCAAAGATCGTTATTCGTAATTAAATCCTTTGGAAGACGGTGATGTTTTAACGAAGCACAAATAAGGATTTTTCGCTTGCATCGGGGGATAACCCCCCTTTAATCTCCATGTACAATTCCGTTTGTTTGCTTCGAAAGGATACGAAATTTGAAAACTCCGAGACTGCGCAATTCTCCCTTGGCGTAATATCTATCCAAATATTGTCCGAACCAGTGCTTCCCAATCTTGGTGTCTGGCCTTCATTGAGCGCCCCTCTCCTGTTGCTGAGAAATAATAGGAGTGGATGAAGAGGAGAGAAGAGGAAAATACGGGTCTTGGAGTGGACGAAGGGTGGATGCATGAAGTGGGAGGTCGAAACGGCTCACTTTAGAGAGGGCTGGGAGAAATTAATAGGATGGAAGGAAGAGAGGGGTGCTAAGAGAGGAAGATGGGATGATAGGGGCGGAACGGGATTAAGAGAGAGAAAAAACGCGTTGAGGAAAATACAAATTGAGATAAAGATCGTGATGTTCAACGTATCCCTTTAAAACCCGCGAGGCGGCGTTGTTATAGACTGTGGACAGAGGCGAAGGCTCGTAAAGATGAGTAAGCGCGCGAATCCTCGCTCATGAATATTGAAAGTATGCTAAGAAGTGAAGGGATGATCGATTTACCCTTTGTAGTTACGGAGTAAATGTTCTTGTGGCCATGCACGAAATATGGAGAAGAGCCTGAGTAGGTCTGAAAATATAGCCTCTATATTTCGTTACTGTTTTATCCTGAGCCGAGCATCTCAAACATTTTTGTCCCTGGACTCCTTAGTATTCTCAAGTATCGCTTTAGAACAAAAAGGATTTGCAACGTGATAGAGTATAAATTGAATGTTTCTACGAGATAACTTGGTGAAACTCCCTTTAAAATTAGATGGGAAAATCATTTTCACCGATACACATAAAAAATCTGATGTATTGTGCAAGCAAGATTCTTAAAACGGCTACAGATTGATAATTATTTAAATTAAATTACAGCGGCTGTAAACGATGAGGGAGATTACGAACAGATGTTTATCAATTTAGATCACAATTTTTACGTCTATTAGCTATTTAGCACTTCCTGCCTTTAGCCAAAGTATATTTACGTTGCCATGATACGTAAATCCTCCCTCTACCTCTTCGTTATCCAACTTTTCTTCCATATTACTTTTGGAAGTCGATATTTAAATCGCAAAAGAAGAGGTAAATACCGAAGTATAACTTTTAAAGTAAAAGTGGAAGACTAATGAAGGAGTGGGAAATGTGCTGCCTTCAGGCCCTTTCGGGCGTTCAAGCGACCTTTACTTCACTTCTTAAGCAAATGTCCTAATGGGAATTATTTTGTTTTCCAGACTCGCTTATGGCACCAAATTTAAATGAACAACATTTCCTTATGGTTGCAATTTTTACATAGCAAATCAATTCATTTTGTTGTACAGAATTTCGATGTTAAATTATTTGCATCTAGGCAATGTGCATCTGAAGTGCGTTCTAATATTTTCTTATTCAGCCAATTGGTACATGGATGCGGCCTTGCGATGTAGAAAGACCTCCCACTCCTGGACTAATGCATACCTTTTGATGATTTTTGGCTTTAACCTCGGAGACCCTTGGGGCTCCCCGGCCCCGATACAATTTAATTGGGAGCATCCTTAATCGGAAAACACTTTGGGAAACAATGGTATAGCAAAGGTTGACATTGTTGACAAGAAGAAAAAAGAAGATCAGTTTTTAATCGCCTCATTATATTTGTTTGATCGTGGGCGAACGAACTTTGATATGTTTATAGTTGACGGAAGAACACATTTTTCTCCTTTCTTCTCCTCACTATGAATAGGGAATGCTCGTATCTTGTACTTCCATCTAAATTTTATGTGCATGAATTATTTGAGTTATAAAATCTGTCAATTTGAATTATAACTGCCACTATCAATCACAAGTAGAATAATGGTCAATCTGATACGTGAGAGTTAGCAACGGTAGAGATGTAAGATATCAGGGTGAGCAAGTCAACGCAGGAAAATATCTTTCCTTACGGCTTAATAGATTTGGAGAATTTTCAGGATTGCTCTGAATTTGAATTATTAATAATAAGTTTTAACCGTTTTATGTAGTAGATGATTCATCGTTAGTAGGGATAATTCAAATTTGAAAATTTGTTGAGTAACCCACGCATTTGTTTATTTTATTTTGTGTGGCTTTCCACGAAGCATCACTGAAAGCTATTGATTACAAAATTTAAATTAATGTATAATACACGATTGATCATTAAAATGTTACCGTGAGGGGAGTTAGTCTACAAAATGATGCCCCTATTATTTATTTACATCTTTCATCCCCAGATTTTCAGCGAAATAATGGATTTTCATCGAGGAACGATGCCTTATTTTATACAGGATGAGTATTTATCTCTTTACGCCGAATTGTTACTGTGTGTCTACAGAGTTAATCTTACTAAATAGTCGTCGCCTGTTTTATGATGTTCACACAATGGATGTTTCCATTTATTTAGGCTTGAGAAATACAAGCGTAGCCGCTGAGGCGCCTCTGAAATTCAGTTGCGGACGACGTAATAGAAGAGAGTGTATGTACTCGGGAGAAAAACGAGAGGAGAAACGCAGAAATCGATCCGGAGAATGGAAGGAAAAAAACAGTCCGAAGGTTTATGGGATACAGTTACGAGAGAGAAAGTGGAGAGAAAGAAAAGAGAAAGGGGGAGAGAGAATGATTACAAAGAAAGGGGGAAAGTAGGTGGAGAGAGAAAAAAAGAGTTTGTGTGTACGTGAGAAGGGGGTCGGTGGAAGAGAAGATAGGTGGTCTTAGCAATCACATCCCCATCTCATTCCCTCCACCTGATCCTCCTCGGACTTCCTCCTTTTCCTCCCTTGCACTCTCTCCCTCACATACGAACCTCGCGCGAAGTTCGCCACCCATATAACGGAGATGAACCTCTCTCCCTCCGCAATTCCCATGGGCACCACGCCCCACTCCCTCCCCCTTCGCCTCTCGCTTTTTATCTTCCCCAAGTACACGCGTACTCGAGGCGCATGCGCCTTGAGGTCCTCTCGTTTCACGAAACGGATTGATTCAGCGGATAGAGAGGGAGACAGAGAGAAAGAGAGAGAGAGAGAGAAAGAGAGAGAGAGAGAGAGAAAGAGAGTAAGGAGGAGAGGAAGACAGCCTCGGAGAACCACCGCCACCGAGCGAGTCATTAAACGTGTTGATCTAACGTTAACAACCACATTTTTGTGTATAGATTGAAAAGACCTTGGGTGGATGATAGAGATGTCGGGTGAAAGAGAAGGGCGAAGCAGAGGAGAAAACACAAAGGAGATCGAACTTCCCCTCGAATTGTGTGCGCGAAAGGAATAAACAGGCATTAAATCCCCTTCATTCCCATGCGTAAGGGATCTGAGAAAAAGCACTCGAGAAGCAATTCTCGAGGCGTTTAATATTATTCGCTTTGTCGTAGAGGCGGCTTTCCGCTGCTTCCCTGGCGACAGCTTCTCGGGGAAGTGCTTTAACGCTCTAAATATTTTCAGCCTGTGAGAGAACATCGCTCGATGTGCGAAATCAATAATTATTCCCCAGTAATAAAGCGGCTGTGTTCGGTTTTCCGGAGGTAGACTTATAAATTCGTGTATTTCGGAGAATTGGCGTGGTAACTGACGTTATAAGTACATCAATCTTAAAACACCTTTAAAGAGATCGATATGGTGATCTTGCAACCAGACGATCGAAATCGAAATGTTTGCTTCGAAAGACACTCGTGTTTTCGCTTGTTGTTCCGAAGTACTGATATTTCGACGGCTTAAATAATTGGGACGTGTCGAAAATTGAGTAATTAGAGATAAAAAGTGACGTTGAAATGATTTCGTGGCAAGGGAGAATGATATATTTCCGATCTCTCTGGTCCACTTTCGGCGAACTCGGCAGACGCGACTCCAAGAGGAGGTTATTTTCGTTCATTGCGGCAATTTAATTTCCGGGATTTGATCTCCTCTTCCCTTCAACCGCAACCGTTCTTATCGCTCGTGTTTTCCAATTTCCAGACTTGATTGATATCTTGCCGGTCTGTAACCCTTTGAGTGCGTTTGTCGACTATAGTTCAAAGCCTGTAAAAACGTACGACAATTCGAATTGTGATAAAATATCATGCACCGCTTGAAGGCAACCATCCTTTATTAGTTTAAAGAGAATTTGTTTAAACATTTTCTCCAACAACAATATTCTGAGTCTAAATGCAATAACACTAATTTCTCTCCGATTTTTGAACGAATTCTGATCAAAAATGAATTTTTTACCCTTTTTGCTATAGAATTACGCAAAAAGAAAGAGAAAGCATCTGTTCTCTAGCACAGCGCACTAAAAGTTTGAAAGGAAAATAATCGCCAGAGAGGTCCATTCTAACCAGCGAAAGTGATGCAATAAACTGATTCTTGTGACCATACTCCTCGCTATCTTCATTTTCCTTTCGTGTTCTCTACATATTTTACCGTTGCACACTCAATGGATCCCACCAAAGTATTACGTTCGCCAAAGTACGACGTAAGCAATAGCAAATGAGCAACAGTGGAGAAGAAAGCCGACGATACTGTGTGGACAAAATGCTTCATATCCCTTGAGATGAGTAAGCATGAGAGATATCGAAGAAGTGTTTAGAATAGCCATGAGTAGAAGGTCAGAACTCAAAATTTATTGTGATACAAAGTGGGATGAGAGTGCGGCAGCTTACATTGCAACTAAGCACTCAGCAACGCATCAACACCAGGTACGCTACGGCGGAAAAACAATCATCCAGTGTTTTTCCAGTCAAAAATCCTTACACATATTGCATTGCGCTAAAAGACAAACGGGAAGCTCCGGATTACCGACTTCTGTGTGCATTGTCATTGAGAATTTTCAACTGTGATAAAGAAGTATCACAAATACTGAAAATATATTTATGAAGGCAATGTGAGGAAGAGGGAAGAGAGGGCTGAAGGGCAAAAATAGCCGGAAAGTAGATCAACCCGTGGCATTTTTCGCACATGCCTCATGGTATGGGCCTAAAAGGGATATTTCTTTCTAGTTGTTCAAAGAAGTCGCTTATTTTTGTGATTCGAAGTTCTTGGTATACTCTCAAATATTTCGACAGTAAAATATTATCAATTATACATCGTTATTCCAGTATAAACGTAGGAAAACATACACATTTGGAAGGTAAATAATATAATAAAACAGCATATAATCGAATGGTACTGAATACTGTAGAATAGTCGTTTATTATTATGAATTATTATTATCACCCAGAAATAAGCAAGAAATAGAAAGAGGAAGCACAAACAAACTTAATTTTCCCAGAATCTGATCCTGAATATGGATTCGACTTCGACGATGATGAACCAGCAGGATCGTCTGAAGACGACGAAGAAAAAAGCGAAGAGATTTCATCCAGCATCAGGGACATACGTCTAGAATAGATTTCCATTCCTGACTTTGAGGGAATGCACAGTGTCATTGGCTTAGAAAACTTAGCCCCAGTTGAGTGTTTTAAAAGTTTTTGGTTCATGGTAGCCAGGCGGGGTTTTCACCGTTATAAAGTTCCAGGTAGATTTTGGAAGGGTTCGTCTCGAAATTCGGACCCTTCGCTCGACCTTAGTGACCATACCCTCTCAGCAGGAAGTACCCGGGTGAAGACTGACCGCGTGTAATACGATTTGAAAAGTTATAAACAATTTAAATCGGCAAATATTTGTTATCTCCGTCGTATCACTCGTTCAGAGAGATCCACGTGCGTCTTTTGATCGACGTTCTACGATGAAAATTAACGTTTTCATGAATTTGTTAGAAATAAGCNACCTTTAATATCGATCATCCTGTTTTAGGCGTTTGTTTAGGATTGCACTTTTAGTGTGTATTAATTATGAATTAAATATAAACCCCTGGCGAAGTTATGATGTTTAGCTTCTGTCTCCATCCTCAATAGAGGTCAATGCAAAATTATCTCATCCCAAAATATCATAATTTGCAAGATTTAGAAATGTTCTGCTGCCAAACTATGGATTAGTATTGTAGTCGAAAATAGTGTGCTATAGCAGGGAAAGATCCACCAGCGTCATTATCATAGGACAGAGTACTTTAGGGGACGATGAGCTGAAAGTGAGTCTCTTAATTAATTCATTTTATGGATGCAACAGTTTGTTGACAATTTCTTTCCATTTTGGATGGAATCCTCTTTTCATAAAATATTATTTTTTATCTTACGTCGCATATTTATAGTAATAGAGCTAAAAATCTTCAGAATGCGATTCTTTTCCATTTCCCTAATTGCTCGAAGTCGAAATAGATGTAACGGTTAATGGTAGCCAAGCGGGGTTTTTACCGTTATAAAGTTGCAGGTAGATTTTGGAAGGGTTCGTCTCGAAATTGGGACCCTTTGCTCGAGCTTAGTGACCATACCCTCTCAGCAGGAAGTGCCCGGGTGAAGACTGACCGCGTGTAATACGATTTGAAAAGTTATAAACAATTTAAATGGGCAAATAATTGTTATCTCCGTCGTATCACTCGTTCAGAGAGATCCACGTGCGTCTTTTGATCGACGTTCTACGATGAAAATTAACATTTTCATGAATTTGTTAGAAATAAGCCACTGACACGCGGCAACGTTGCTTACTCCCGTTGGCGGGAATTTGAAATAGTAGAGGGCCAAGTTTCGGCTTGCTGTCTGATTCTCTGTATCTCGTTTTATCCATCACAAAAAATTGTTGGTAGTTCAGTTTTTCTGTCGGAATAGCTCTGAGAATGCTCTTATTGAGGTTGTAATGTACATTTAGAACCCGTAGTGAACTTTTGATGGTTTTGCATTTTTTACTGAGCGTAATATGTAATTATTATATTTAAACTCTATCAAAAGGGAAATTTATATGGACGTTTCTATTGTGCTTTTCGGTGAGATAATTTCGGTGTATTGTTCTTGAATAAAGTACAATAAGTGAACACCTGCTATTTTCCCAGGGAAGAAATAAAACTTAAAAGTAGTATTTTGTGTATTTCTAACGTAAATATCTATGTTCGTAATTTTCGCTGCAGATTCAAGGCGAAAGGTTTATCTTGAAGTTAATTTTCAAGTACGGAGTATTCCCGAAAAGCAAATTTTATTTCCGGCAGAATCAATCAACACTCATGATGAGAGAGACCGTCAAAGAGAAAACCTTCTAAATGGTACTGATGGATAAGGTAGGACGCCCATAAGTAAAAAGGGACACATAGGAAAACAAAAGTGAGATTTGGACAGGTTATAAGAAAAAGGGGAAGCAAGAATTGGAGGAGCGAGAAAAGAAGATGAAGAATGTGACATCTTATTTCCATCGAGAAAACGCCAAATTTCTAGATTTCCACCGCTTTCTTTATTGATTGTTACCTATTCAACATTCCCTCTCAGCATCCAATTTAACTTTTGGCCACCTCCTGAGAAATTCTTTTCGTATGATCGGGGATTTTCACCCCTTAGCAACGATCACAATGTTTAGTCATGGTTTCAATTCCTTTCGCTCTCCCTTAAAGACGAAGTATTGCGTTATCCAATGAATTTCCCATTCATTTGCAAGCAATATAGTCCAAGTAATCTACAATCTTTTGTGACATTTGAGATAGCCTTTACCTAGTACCCTAGATTAGCTCAGAATTTTATAGGACATTTGGAGCATTTGAGCTTGAAACCTATTTCTCTTTGCTACTTCAGTGAAAATTCTATACGTATACATGGTATTACTTTTATTAGTCAATAGTTCGTCTGATTCAGAATACTCTTTTTTACAATTTCAAATTCCAATGTCAAGTATAGACTAAAACATTTCCGTGAGTTCAAAACACTCAGTAATAGCTGCATTGTCGTCACTTGTTATATTTTCCTCTAATAGAGTTGTCACAAGGTTGATTTGGCAGCGCAGTATGTAACTGGAGACTAGCAAAAATTAGTTTCTTAATTTTTCTGATTTCACAGTTCTTCCTGAGTTGATAAAGTGCTCCTTGAATACAATCAAAATGGTTTTGATTAATTTTGTTGTGTCTGGAAACTAGGAAATATTTTTTCTTATGGGTGAACTTTATTCTTTAACTCTGAAAAATAAGCATTTGGCCATACAGGTATTCGCCATATCTTCACCGAAAAGCTTTCTATTCACTCTTGAACGTTGAATTTAATATGTATCAGTTTTAAAACTACATCTACATCTACATAAATACTCTGCAAGCCGCATTACGGCGTGTGGCAGGGGGTGAAAACACTGGGCATTCGGACTATTTTTTTAGCTTATTATTATCATGTATAGTTCGCGGAAAGAATGAATTCTTAAAACGACTCGTCCTAGCATCTATTTCTCTTATTTTGCGCTCAATGTCGGATCGTCCAAGGTAGCAGTGGGGTCCCATAATATCTACTATATCTTACGCAAATGTGTTTTCCCTAAATTTATCAAGCAATCGAAATCTAGCTTCTAGTCTCCTATCTTTTAAGGATTCCCAACCTACATATGACAGCATTTTGGTAACGCTTGCTTTTTTATCGTAGTACTTATTAACAAAACGTATCGCTTTCCGTTGTACTTTCTCGAGTTCACGGATGCATGTTTCGTCTGCCGGATCCTATAAATATATAAAACTAGAGGGTTATTCTGTAAATAACAATCTTCACAACAAACCTCTAAATTCCAGAAATCGTTAAAACTATTTCAAGAGAGTAACAGTTGCTCTTCGATAATATATAGTTATATCCGGTATCAGCAACTCCTCTAATATCACATTCTCGTAACGATATTCGATTGATGGTAGCCTGGCGGATACGGTAAGATACCCTAATTGCATGTTAATGACACCGAGGACGACCCTCCGAAGATAAGGTCGCTTATTTTGCGTTTCTTGAATTTGAGGAAGCATTTCAAGCCTCGTATAATGACGTATAATGATGGATAAAACAAGAGATACAGAGAATCAGACAGCAAGCCGAAACTTGGCCCTCTACTATTTCAAATTCCCGCCAACGGGAGTAAGCAACGTTGCCGCGTGTCAGTGGCTTATTTCTAACAAATTCATGAAAACGTTAATTTTCATCGTAGAACGTCGATTAAAAGACGCACGTGGATCTCTCTGAACGAGTGATACGACGGAGATAACAATTATTTGCCGATTTAAATTGTTTATAACTTTTCAAATCGTATTACACGCGGTCAGTCTTAACCCGGGCACTTCCTGCTGAGAGGGTATGGTCACTAAGGTCGAGCGAAGGGTCCGAATTTCGAGACGAACCCTTCCAAAATCTACCTGGAACTTTATAACGGTAAAAACCCCGCCTGGCTACCATGAACCAAGTTTTTTTCCCAAGAAAATTTTTGAAATTACTGCCAAAGAAATAAATAGATATGCGAAAGGTAGGATTGCTGAGATGGGATCCGTTTCCCAAGATCGAGGTTTTTGTAATGGAAAGATGTTTCGGCAGATGAGATTCAACCTGTCGTAGCTGTTGAAATTGGTATGTGGTAGAGCATAAACCGTTACTTGCATTCTACGTTCAAGAATCGTTTTGGCTCTTCCAGACACATACCAGTCCAGGATAGTTGGGAGAAAGGAGGTTCTAGAGAATCTAAACATATGTTTTAACAGGTAATACATAATTTTTTAGTGATTTGTTAACAATATAATGAAATATTGCGTATTTTAAATATTTTGTGCAAGGTTGCACACCTACTAGGGACATCCTCTAATTACTCGTTATCGGAAGCTACTACCTATGAGACAATAATACAGAAAATACATGCATACCTATCATATAAAGAAGTGAGAACAAAACATTTACCTAATTTCAGACCTTCATTTTATTATGGATATTTGGGATCTCAAGTGGAAAAGGGTCTTTTTTTCCTTGACGCACTTAAAGGGTTAAGAAAACTACTAATTCCCCTATAGAACTGCATCATTTTAAGAAGTTCACCACCGAAAGATTTTTCAATTAGGTTGGGTTCCGAGCAGGGTTGTCCAGCTTCAGGCGAGTACACGGCCCACTTTAGATTTGAAGCCGGTGTGCCAATTTTAACAATACGAATAAATTCTTTAATGGAAATAGGAATATCGTAATTACACCAATTTTAATAATTATCATTATTTACAAACACAAACAATCACTCCCTAACCAGAAATATCCGACTAGGCGGGGCTCAATCGCTAAGGAAACCTTGGGTTTCCAGGTTGAAGGGTTGAAAGGTTGAAGCGCCGGCTAGCACCGTGGCCGGTAATCTTATTGAAGTTTGACAAATAAATTTTAATCAAAGAAACTTACATCATTAGATAAAGGACTTTTACCCTCCTAATACATTCCGCTATCAACCTTTACCATTATACAAAAATATATTTGATTTTGCCGAGTACCAAGTGGCTTATTAATCTGCTAGCATGATTAATGTTTACGATTTATTTAGGTATTTATACATACTGATTTGTTAGCTGGTGTAAACATTCGAGATAAAAATAGCTAAGGAAGGTACACAATACATGTACGAAACAGGGGTTTCCTACAACCTGGTACACCTTGAGGTCCGATAAGAGAATGTCATAGAATGTAAAAGAAGAGTTCATAGAATGCAGAGATCAGTCTTAGAGATTTCCTGTACCTCGTAGATGAAAATTTCAGTTCAGCTTAGGAAAATCTTCGTCCAAAATTTTATGAGAGAAATGGGAGACACATTTTTATTTCCAAGTAGTAATTCATCAAAGTTTAGCTCGGTCATTCCAGAAAATTTGTAACCGCTTTAGCTTCACGAGCAAAAAAAAAAACACTTAGCGCGTTATATAAGTTATATAAGTGTGTAACATCTTCGTTTATTTAGCCTGATGTCTGTCGAAGAAGAAGCGATCGGTGAAATGAATGGGAAAATTCTGTGAAAAAGTAATCAACTGGAAAGCGACAAAATATTTTGTAATTGGAGTGGGGAATTTTATTTACTTGATGATTGAGCTTCTTAATCGTACATGTTATACAGTAAAAAGAAAATAATAATCATGTGAATTCCTTTAGTTGCGCTTCAAATAATAATTTATTTGCGGTACCATTACGCATTTATTTGATTGCTATTATAGCTGAGCGTTTTCATTAAAGATAAAGCGTTGAGGCTTCATCAACGACCATCATTTACCTCAAACTCTGAGAACTCATGCTATTGAATTCAAGGAAAAGAGTATATCACTGTATTCGAGGAATTAAGAGAAACCTGATCGTCATTTTCCTAGCATCTCTGCCTTGTGCTCCTCAGTGATCGTGAGAGGTCATGAGTGCTTCATACACGACGCTTCTTAATTAAATACTGAAGTTTCTCTGCGTTTGGGACAGAGTATACTCACTTGAAATTTCCGCTGAGGGTTATCTCTTTAGAGCGACTTCCTTGTGGAGCAGTCGAGGATTACGTCATCCGGAAACAGTCATGATTTCCCTGTATCGTCCTCCTATGAACAAATGACAGGATTTTAAATTGCCGCGTGGAAATCTGGGTTCTCTAACAAGAGTGTAAATAAAGTCACTCAGCTAAATTCCGAGATATAAATCGAAAATATTTGCCCGAGGGCTTCGAGGAACTTCTATGAATACTGTTCAATATACACACAACTTCATCGAAATACGAGTACATAAAGTCTCCCCGAAGCTTACCACCATTAACTACGCTGAAAAAGAGATTAAATTAAGTTTAATTATAATAGAGTCGTAATCCTTCCTTAATTTGAAGGCCTCGGGTACTCTAAAATGTCATTCAAAATATAGTCAGCTTTGGTGATAATTGGCTAAGATTTACTGGAAAATAGGATACTGGAAAATTTAAATAAATCAAAACAAAACAGATAATATAGTTTACTTCAGTAGGAGTATTCCTTATAATTTCATTGTCTGACGATATTTGAGTTAAAGTCTATTGAAGTACAAAATTCGATCCTTTTCCTTCATGATGGATTCTGGTAACTTGAAACGAAGCAACCAATAACAACCAATGGTAAAAAATTCAGCAATCTAGAATGGAGGAAATATGGTCAAATTACCTTTCAAATGAAAACAATCTTAAACTAGAGATAGATACGATTAATTTTGGGTTGAATTAAAGTTTATAGGTTACATGGTAGTGACGAATGGTTAGAGCCACAGGAAAATGTGGTTCAGAAATTGGTGTCCAGAATACGTGGGATTATCTTCGTAGAATGTTCTCGATTATGAAATGTAAAATAATTACTATAGTTAGCTTGCACTCAGCGTAATCGAGTTATTTTTATTTATCATCTCGGAAAAAATAACAATGGTTAGTCACCAAGTTGCATCACTGCCCATTATCATAATTTCCTTCCACAATTAGATTATTCATATCCGTTACTGGTGATTCCAGTCTTTCAACAACAAGACAGTGGCACTTGCTTTTAAACTCATTTAAAGATAGCTAAATACCACCAGACAAGATTACTTACTTACGAAATTTACCGCATTCAGAGTTTTAACTTACGAGATAATCAAAGTATATTCAAATCATCGATTTAGACGATCTTTAGATACGAATGTCTAAAATTAAATTGCGAACAGCTTTCATATGAATTGTTCTTTCCTATATGATTGTTTCTTTTTAGTTATTCCTTGGAATTTTTCGAAAACACCCACATGGACATAGAATGACAAAGAAAGAGTAAAGTTGGGGTTTAACAAATTCGACAGTTTAGTCTTTGTCTGTTTCCCAGCTTGACATTCTGCTGTGACTGACATCACTTCAAAACACAGTTTCCTTACGCGCCTCGATCGGTCTGCTGAGCAGATAAATACGGCTACAGTCTTATTTAATGCGAATCACTAAACCGAAACACATGGTTTTACTTACTTTATAATGAAAGTCATTATGTAAGAGGTGAACTCACTTCTAATAAATGTTATTAATTAGTAATAGTGTTTGATCTTGCGTTCGATGTCGTTATGTCGATATCCGTATTCAATAAAATATTACGGGAGCATACATCATTTTATGTACTGATGGATGGCATCAGTTCCAAGTAAAAGCGACTGTTTCAGTTGATTGTTGAGCTCCTCCATTGCCAAGTAAATAAACAATAAGTGTTCGCTTTCTATGAAATCGATCCCAGGTTCAATTCCCCGTGGCTGCCCATGTGAAATGACCTCAGCTATCAAAGCATTAAAAAAATCGACTGTTGATTATATCTTTTTAATTTATTTGCATATTTAATATCAATAATAGTTTCTTTAATGAAGAAAGGAAGACCCCATGAAGATCCATATAAATAAAAACTATTAATATTAACTAAGACTCTAGAAAAATCCAATTGGCTAGGACTTAAACCTTCCCAGGATTAGTAAAGGGTTGAGAAAGAATTAGTAAAATATTTTATGTACTACAAAAAGGTATTTAGGTTTCCAGTCTCAAAAGTAGCTCCATTATCTTACAAAATAAATGAAAGAAATTTCCTACCAGATAGGAAAGGAGAAAAAGAGCGTTGGGAAACAGGGAGAACTTTCAAGAACATTCTTCAACTCCTCATGGAATGGGTACTTCCCATACGAATGTCACACGATGCCTGTGAACAAAAAATAGCGCCATGTGTTCTTGAGTGGACACCATAAAAATGCCCGTTACTGGAAGGCTAAATATAAAAGGTTCCCCAGTGGAGATTTTTACTCTTCTCTGCATGAATGCAAACACACAGCCGCCATGCTACATGCTCTTTGCCCGACAAATAGTTTGTATTTCTTTCCAGGACGGAATAGTTCGATATAAACCATCGTGCAGAATATTTCTTCCCCTATTAGAAAGGAAAAAAATGTTGGCGAAAAGAAATGCGGAGAAAGGATATAGCGGCATGGAATCCTTTCTACGTTGGAAAAAATAAACATTAGGACTTTTGCCGTGGATTCTAATGAAAAAGAAATGCCATTTATTCAGGTAGACTAATTTCTCATTGTCTAGAGTGGTAGCTGAGGAATTTTATTCATCTTGAAAAGCGCCTTTTAATCAGAGATGTTATTGTGGGAGGAAAATATTTCGCTCAAAGGAAAAGGGAATGATTCTTACTTTAGATCATCCGCTTACCTTAAGACAGCAAAAACATGAATGTGAGAGCTATTGCTCGCGTTACATGCATTTGCTGCATGAGAATATGAAATAGAAAATAATAAACTTACAGATAGCTCAGGATGGTTTTGAAGATGAAAAGCAAGAATTTGTTTTTACTCTGTCGAAAATTTCTTGATCTCTTTATTATCGCGGAATATTATAGTAGAAAGGAAAAACCGATGGGGAAGACGCACAAATAATCTAATCTTCTTTAAAAGAACCTCCTTTGGGCAAAAATCAACACAATATTGTCTTCATATTCATATTTGATTAAAGCCGAAATATATCTGTATATATNTAAATTAATTTTTAACATTTTAGAGTCGTAAGCTTGTAATAAACATGTAGAGGTCCTCAAATACTATTCATATAAATAAAAACCTTAATTATGTCCTATAGTAGTATACGCATCATATGCTAGCTTTTGTCTTTTCCTCATTTCTATAGTTATATACATTTTTTGATACCTCGTTGCAAGTTACCCTGGCAATATCCCCGAATTGTATCTTTAAAGTGAACTATGATTTAAATATGCTGATTAAAGCCGAAATATATCTGTATATATTTGAGCGGTAATGGTGATAGGATTCTAAATAGCAGATTATCGGATACATTTGAGGATTATTTGTACATAATTAGCTTCCCACGAAGATCAATACGAACCCGCTCGAATGTCTCGGAAAAATTTTATAGTGATCCACAAATCCCAATACAGTCATTGACAAAAAGGCGGTTTATTGAGTAATGAAGACGCATTTTAAAAGATACAGACGCAGGCGTAACTTTGTGGTAGTTAGTAATACAATTAAAAAAACTCCATGTTAAGAAACGTTAGTGTTCTATCAGTGGTATTAGTCTGGTAAACGTTTCTTATCTTGGAGTTTTTTTTAAACAAGCATTTTCCTCAGACAGTTATCCATCAGTATTTTAGAGCATAAGATGAAAATGTTCTAAAATGTGCTTAACATGAGTTGATCAACGGCATAGTTGTAAATACTTCCAATCGCGCGGTTATCTTGTTCCGATTACGTAAACACGCTGAAGGAAACCAGTGGGGAGATGGATTTCAGAAAACCAAAAATAGCAACACGCGAAAATGCAATTAGGGATCTCAGCCATTTTTGTGTATAATATTCTTGAGGAAAATATTCACTTGTTATATAGTCATTTTACTCATATTCATGTTTG
This sequence comes from Ladona fulva, assembly GCA_000376725.2. Lineage (NCBI taxonomy): Eukaryota > Metazoa > Arthropoda > Insecta > Odonata > Libellulidae > Ladona > Ladona fulva. Next base: position 2,143,928 of record KZ308274.1, read on the forward strand.
CTCGAATAAAAGGGCTCCTCTAGTATTCAGAGAAGATGACTATCGTGGATGCGTCATAATCTAAACAACAGACCGCAGGATATATGAATCAGGCAACATCATGGCTCACACTTTATTGGTTTCCGTTCTCGTACTTGCAGAGAGGGGCATGGATAACAAATTAACAGTGCCCCGTGTAAATGGATACCCTTTTTTCAACTCATACATTTCATTTTATTATTGTTTTTTTTTCTGTATTAGTATCTCTGGAGAAGGACTGGTACTTTGCAGTAAGATGGAATCTACAAATTGTTCTCGTGCGCTTCCTCTTCGTAGTGCTTATAGCTGTTCGAATTAAGGAGCTATTTTAACGGCGAAGACCTTTTAACTTCTCCTTCCCGGGTCCTTTTATCCGAGCAGAGAGATACGATTAAAATGAATACATAATAAGTGAATATCTTCTTCAAGATTATTCTTACAACATTTGTTAATTATCCTTGCTTTGAGTCTTCCAGCAAAACGTCTCCGACTAAGTTTCTCTGGAAATAAATTGGCGCGTGAGTAAGGATCGAAAATATAATCCAATGTTTTACCACAGAGCCGATGTAACTGGTCACATTGATAAGATTGATTGAACATTTTTTAATCGTATTTGTATAATATTGAATGATATTTACGCGTTATCAAATGCGAATCATATCCCCTGCGGCGTACATGAAATGCAAAATGGGAGTAATTATTATTTATTACCGTCTTTGTTACAGAAGGATTGAGACTAAAAAGCCTCTTCTTCCATCTAAACTATTGTTAATGTTTTTAATGAAACATGAATAAAAATAATCGAAAATTGAAATTAAGAATGTTCAATAGGAACATTTATGAAGCATTAAAGAAAATATAAAACACTGAAAAACTAATTTAAAACGCTCAATAGTATAAAGAATTTGAAGAAAGCAAAGGAAAATTAAAGGTATTTATACATAAAAACTTTTGAACCAGTTAGAGGGGCTTTTACTAAATGACCTTCACAAGAAAAGACTTCGAGGACCTCAATTTCAATTAACTCCTGCTCCTGGTGAAAGTAAATCAAATAAAAATCTTGTCTCTCTCTTCTGTCAGAAAAATATGCCAATGCTGAACCACTTAATCTGCACTTCAAAAAATTTGAACATCCCAAATTTAAGACATGTTAATGAAATAAATTTTACTGCATATTTACCGAGATGTTGCTTTGAAAACTGGACGAAAATAATTACCGAGGACTGTTTTTGCGGAAGAAGTTCGTTCATACAAGTCTCCTGAAGTTGCTGATGTCTTTAGCTGCTTGTAGTCTCTTATAAAGGTTACAGGAAAAGGAACGGATAGTAGATAGAGTAAGATTGTCTGGTTATAGTGGAATTTAGCTGCATTTTGGGAGACCACAACTGAATATTGTGCTTTCTAATATAATCATATTTGATACAAATTTCAGGAGCATGACGAGAAAGTAGTTCGATGTGAATGTTAGTTTCTAAAGGTGTCTAAATGTTTTGAGGTTATCATAACCCTACTTTGCGACCTGCTATAATTACTTTCCATTCTCTTGTCATTGGTGGTAAATTAATTTTTAAACATAAACGTAAAGTAAGATACAAAATATAACGGGACGTAAAATACGTAATTTAAATTGTGACTAAACGTAATGTAGGATAAAATTCTTGAGTTACCTGGGTTTTAATTTCGGATTAAGTAAAAATTTGGCCTTATTCTTGCTCACAATCAATCAATTGTCAATCTTTTTGGCCTACAAATATCGGCCATTATGTCTCATGTTATAAATCCTTTTGACATTAATGCGCATTTTGTAGTACTTAAATATCCATTTCCTCTTGAGCGATTGCATAAGGCTGAGATATTTCTATATACAGCACCACAAACATTTATCGGAATTTTAACATGTGATTAAGTGTGCAGTGTGCAATCTAACTCTTTATTAATGTTACTAATTATTTAATCATAAAACTTTAAATCTAATTTCCATTTCTAATAAAACTTCGATTTCGATTTACCTTAGCTTGTGGAAACTTAATGGGCGAGAGTGTGTATGTTTATAAGTTAATTTCTAGTTAATCATTCTATGCGTTGATTGCAAAATTAACTAAGATTTTTCATAACATGAAAATAATAGAAGTAAAATGAGCGATAAGACAGGTTTTACAAAAAAAAACTTATGCGATGTGATTTTGGAATTTATATGTTCTATTGAAATCATGATGACGATTTCCCTTCAAAGTTAAAGATTAATTTTGAAACAAATGCCTGATCAACCTCTTCATTGAACAAAGAGAAAAAATATTTTTTCCAAAGTTAATTAGGGAGTAAACATTACGGATATGAAAATTTATCGATCAAATGGAAACAAATATCAGAAATTAATTCTCAACCGCTTGTCAATTTTACTCAAACAGACTGACTCAGACCTGACTCGAATTGGGCAAAGAACGAAAACGTTGGGTCACGTCAATCGATGTTAATACGTAAACGTCATTCGAACACGAATTCCACGGCAAGGATACAGTGCATCATCATCTTCACTCGGAAAGGATTAATAGTGATGCCCTTTGTGTCGTATCCAGACCTCAATCTATGCCCCAATTTAGCCTTTAAAATTTCTTTTGCGGAACAAAAATTCGGACACTTCCGGCCGTGTTTCGCTGCTAATGCCGGGAAACGAAGGAGAGTTCCCAGTGTTCCGTAACGAGTGGCCCACTTAAGCACTTGGAGGGAAGATTGAACATTCCTTAATCTTTGCTCCTTCTCCTTCCGCACCCTATCACGTCCCATCTTGCGGGTCAGATATTTCCGGTCGGAAAGATGCCATTAATGTTTGCAAAGTGATTCGCTGACTTCTAAGGAAAATATATCTGTAGCATGTGATAATTAGAGTAAGTTTATCACGCTTCTAACAAAATAGATCACATTTGCCAATTTTTTCGGTCCAATATCACAATTGCAATTGACCATTTGAAGCATCTTTTGCTTTTTAAGGAAACAGAAAGTGTGCTTGAGAAAGGAAAAATCTGGCTCAATAGCAGTTGAACCTAGCTGGGCCCGTAGACAGTGGCGTAGCCATGGAAGGGTGGGTTTGGGTTAACCCTTGTCGAAATGGGTTTAAAAAAATCGAGCTCATGGGAGGTAAATTGTTGTTTAAATATTTGCAGTTTCGCACGCCTCAGATGACTCGCAGGGAATATAGATAAATCTGATTTCATCTTTATTACATTTATGGCATAAGTTTGCCTGTCCCAGGAATGTAGGCTATTTTGCGTTTACTACGTGGTTTTAAACGCCCCCTACACCCCCAACCCTCCCTCCCTGGAGACGAATCCTGCCTAACCGTAGTACTATAGGACGTGGGAGTCGAAAATGAAAGAGGCAAGTTTCGATGGGCATAATATAATGATAGCCATAAATACAACTTCAATAGTGGTTCGTAAGAGGGTGAGAAGCTTTGCGAGAGTTACAATATGCGAAATTGCGGAAACCCGAATTTGGACATAATAAAGGACTAACAATACAGTAATTAGGTATCTAACAAAAATAGCCTTAAATAAATAGCCAACAATAGCCACCTAGCATACTGAAAAATATTTTCAAAGTACTTACTTGTAAGCAATATAAATAGGTGTACAACTCTCTATTTAACATTAAAATAATTTTTAAAGTAAAACGAATGAATAGTTCTTTGAATTTGCTGTTTTCATAGTCACAATGGAGCGAGGGCACGTCTTAAGACCAACTACCAGCAAATTCGTCATTCAAACTCGTAATTACCTTCTTAAATTTTGGTTGGTGACACATAATCGAACAGAACAATATTTTCCATGGCTGGCAATCTTTATCCTTAAGTTAATATTTTATTACAGCTACAGTTATCTTTATTACAGCTAAAGTTAATATTTTAATGAAATTGATACGTAATTAATATGTTGATATATTGGTAACTTCTGTACAATTTGTCTCGAAGACATGGGAAGATAGAAAATTTAATGATGATCATGTTCAGAAATCAAAACGAATAACCATTTTTAAAGAATACCGATATTTCGTCTCAATTTCTTCCATAAATACACCGATGAATCCAGGAAATAAAATTACTATTTAGTATGTAGTAGTATTAGTAGGTAATACATATAAATTAAAACGAATTAATGAAATTACAGTGTTCGAACGAATAAAATTCATACCGAAAGGGATATCAAGATTATGTACACTTTCAACGGAAGAGCGATGGAGGAGTTGAGATGACTTGTCTCCGGAGTATTTTTCCGGAATTTATCAGCAGAAATTTTTGATAGGAAGGAAAAGAGAGAAAGAGAAACCACATTTTCCGTCACTTTGAAATCTGAATATTAAATCACGCCGTCAGAAATGAAAAGCAAACGTCGACTCTACCACAACTAAAGTTTTTATTCCGATTTTCGTTTCCCTTCGCGGAATTTGTAGCAGCAACGGACGAGCGAGCTATCGCAGGAAGTGAATAGCTCCAGCAAATCGCCTCGTTTTTGCAAACGGCCGTATTGAGAAAAAGTACGACTTCCCATCCGTCCGTTCGCTCTGTTAGAACTCCGGCAATGGATAGTGAACTTAATGCTTCCGTCCGTATGCTTCAATCTTCCAGAAAAGATGTAAACATCCTTATGGAGTAAAGCAAGGATAGATATGGAATCTTTTCTTGCAATTTTGGATGGGGTAAAGGTGATCGTTTCTTGTGCTTATAAATAATATAATATAAAGAAGCAAAACTATGCACCGGAAACTTTTTAAGAGAAGTAACCGTCTTCCAAGGAGGTAGACGTCAATGTAACATAATATCCTTCTATGATTCTATCCTTCTTGCAAATAGTTTGCAGTCTCCGAACTACAGTTTATATTAATTGAGCAATTTCCCGCACGAAATTAGTTCCTAACTAGGGCAGGACCCAAGAGTAGGTTAAAAGCGGACTTCTTTAAAATCAAACCATCGATCATGGAACTAAATTCGTGTACGTAACGGAGCAAATACAATTTATTTGATTATTTGAACTGCGAGACTTTTAACGAATTTTTCTTTTAAATGAATATTCAACAACAAAAGTACGCAGTTTGAGAACTCAATACTTTTCTCGTTGCTAAATCCCTCATAATTATTTTCCAGTTGATGCTTTCCGGCAACAGTACAACAAGAAACTTGCATTATAATTGCGAACTTTTCTTAATTTAAATAAATTTAAGTAAATTTATTCTTAATACCATTGAACATTTTTAATGAGAATCGTATCGGAGAGTCAGACACATGCATCCTTTTATGATAGATATATAACCTTTTATGACATGAAGATATGCATGACGTTTGTACAATCTACACTGTAACATAACCTATTAATGCTGTGATTAATTATGTCAGAGTAATAAGGAGTTTTTCTGGGAAAGCTACAAAATAACCATGATTCGACCAGTATGAATCTAGGTAATTCATTCACAAAAAATTGTTTTAAGCCTTAAAAGCAGACAATTAATGATTGTTTTATGTGGTTTGTAATGGAGTAATCAATGCGATCGCTTGATTTTGCTCGCCTTAAATCATTTCTTCTTTTGTCTTTCTATTGTTTTTAGAAAGACTGGAACGTATTAGATGTTCTATCTTTATTTAAAAATTCCAGCAAGAATTAAACTATAGTTATATAAGCTTCAGGATACCTGCATGTCATTTACGATGACAGGTTTGGTATGGCCGAAATCCCTAAAATTATTTAACTCCGTATACGTATATTGTTGGCTGAAAATCACTTTCGAATCAATACTGTTTCCGAGAAAGGAAGTAATACATTTTCTGGATTTGCCATTAGAAAGAATTTCTAACCTGATAAAATAGAAAATAGCTATGCTGCAAACAAAATTCGAGACCTTTTACTACAAATCCTGAAAGTTTAATTCTAGTGATTCAACTCTTAACTGGTAGATTTTTCAGTAAAGAAGAATCAGTGACAATGGCCCTGCCTGTAATGCTGTAGTGGCATGTTGGCTGAGTTTTATTTTTACTTGGGTAGAGGTTATATGTTGGAGATCAGCCTATTCGAATAGAAACCAGAGGTCAGGGGCGTCTAAGATTAATACGGGCACGGCTCTTAAGTAGAAGACCCCACTTGAAACTTTGTGCAGTTTCTTATCAAAGCATTAACGGTGTCTGAGATCAGAGATCGAGTAATGAGATATGAATTATCCAGAACCTACACACATGCATCATTATCAATTCTATTCTTGCATGGTTTGAAGCCATGGATCCATCCAGGTCTTCGAAGAATTGCGGGCTACTATGAACCACCCTAAGTCCCCTTTGAGTTCACCCTTGACCTGGATATATTATTCGAAAGTAAATCAGTAGCAGGAGCTACCACCCTCCTTTCCAAAACCTTCTTTCTTTCCAGGGAGGATCCATCATAGGAAGCAACTCCGAGACGTACTTAATCGTACATAAAGTCCCATCAAAGACGCGCTACTCATCGCAGGGCGAACGCGCGTGACGGAATCCCATCTCTCATTGATGAGGATTCATTTCCTCTGGCGCGCTTAAGACGGTCGAATGTATGCAGCCGATCCCACGGCCATTCTGAAGCCCCTACTCCTCCAAAACCCGTGTGGCAAACCACCCTTCTCCAGAGGGGGCACTAATAGAGACGCGAACGCGGGACACAAACACGGCAGACGGACTCGAAGAAGTCCAGGAATGGCGTCGCATTATATTTTGAGGTTGGTCGGTCAAGTGTTGGGCAAGGTTGGGAGAAAATATGCGAGTCGTCTCGCTGCTTGGCGTTCGAATGCAAGCGTGGAGTCAGGTGGCGGAGGAATGGGGCGTGGTCGGAGTGCATATGGAGAAAGAAGGACATCTCCGCTTATCTGCTCCCGGGGATCTCTTAAATGGACGAGCGCGGGTGGAGCCGATTGGATGTGCCGTGCGTACGCTCTGCTTTTGGCGAGCCGTTTCGAAAACAAAAAAAGATGGATTTATGATCGTGCGTGGAGGAATGCAGGCGATGACGTGGGTGTGTGTGTTCGACGGTAGCGCTCGGCTTGTTATTGCTGGCAGGAGCTCCCTCGCCAACTTTTCCACGCGCGGTCGCTGTTGGGTTATGCGTTAAATGGAGCCCTTTTAAACGAACCGCGACCACATTTGCGTCTCGTGGAGGTGTTCCGGAATTTACCGGGAGTTTTTCTGCATCTTTTGTCTCGAAACTCGGGGGAAATATTCGGATTAAATCGAGGGGAGAAACTTTTCCGCAGTGGAAACGCCGAGTTGCAGAGCGAAATCGCGAGCGAGTAATAATACGGGTTTGTAGGGCTTTGAGTTATCGAATTCATAACTGATATATCTTTGAGTCGATAGGCAGCAGCTGAAGTGCATTGGAGCGACGGACACGCTTCGCTACGCTCAACTTGAGGACGAAAAGGGGTGGTTTCCACTGGAATGATCGCGCAAAGTAGTTCGATAGTGACAAAATTTTTCATCGCGGACGTTCTACAATATCATTGATTCATAGATTTTTATGACAAAAACGACAATTGTGGTCGCTCTATATTCAGGAGAAACAAACTTTAATCACTCAATAGAATTATTTACTAATCTGAAACTTCTTTAGAATACTATAGGATGATGTGTATCTTTGCAGTAGTAGTATTGTGAAAAGGGCTTCGACAGCTTAGGTCATTTCGCACGCGAGCCTCCACCGCGAATTGAACCCGGGACCTCTTTCATCAAAAGTCGAACGCGTTGCTCACTTGGCTATCTGAGAGCCCCGGATATAATTGCAGATTACGAAAATATAGTAATTTCAATATTTAAGTAATCTACACATTCTTCCGTAGATTATATTTATCTGCATTTTTTCTTACGATCATCCTAAAAAATAATGCAGATCATTCCATAATAGCGCTAGTAGAAGCAATGTCTAAGGGAGAGATTTATTTTTAATTATTTGTTGCATATTGATAAAAATAGGTTAAATTCAGAGTCACAACAACTTTATTTAACAGATAATATGGGTATCATTTCTGTATTTTTTATTAATATTAACACCTTGATTTTAGTAACTGTTTTAACGTAGGTTGAATAACTTTACGACAGTAAAAGGAGTTACTGCGGAAACGATTTCCCATGACCGTTGGTACATACAACACATACTATATACATAGGCGTAAGGGAAGCAGAGTTCAATGAAGGCACGATGTCTCAGTCACCTTTGTGGATTAGATTTAAACTAAACCTGAGTAAATAAATATTTTTCATTGTATCGAAGAGTTTCGCAATGCTGTTGACAATTGATATAAAGTATGACATCACATGATCGTATACTATCTTTTATATTGGTAATCACGTGATCATTAACTAATCTCATTTCTTGAAAATCAGCGTAGCTCCGGATTACTGAAATGATAGGTTGAAAACATAGACCCTACAGTAGCAAAAAGTCATGAAATGAATTGGATATCGTTAGCCATTTCGTCAAAAACAGCATTCATTTACATAACAGCGTTTTGCGATTACCGCAGCTCAATTCCATTGTCTCATTGTCTGTCACAATGCGAGAGTTAAAACTTCATAAATCCCAATGGAAATTTCCGCATTGTCACAAATGACATTCTATATTGAAATATTGTCTCGTATTCACTTTCAAAAAAGTGGGAGTTTCGGGCCGGTTGCCATTGTCATCTGAATGCGAGACTTTTCAATGGAATCGTCGATTTTATGAAGCGTCTCATTTTTACGAAATTTAGTTTACTCAGCTGAAATGCGATGAAAACGAATTTCATTTTTGTTTTTGAATACATTATCCTGAAGAATGGTTGCGTTTGAAGAAATTGTATCTAAACGGAGAAAACGAGGATCTGAAACCCGGACAAGCAATAATCGTTATTGAGTGATACGCGATAGACCGTGGATTGAAAGCAAAATGTTTACATTTCCTAATCTCGCGGCTGGCGACGAAGTAAACACAGTTGTTTGGCTGGGGTGATTGACATTTATGGTGCCGTATCAGCAGCTAATAATAGATTATGACTAAGAAAACGTCAAAACATTTTTAACTGTACATTCTTCCATAGAAGGAGCGTATAAATTTTTGAATAACTTAGTTTGGCTGTTTAATGTCAATTCCACAACTCTTGAAACTCAGATGAGTGTTCGGGCGGTACTTCGATAATGCTACCCTTTCGCAGTTTCTTTACCAGGATTAGTCCTATGGTCCCCTGTAACCATTATTTAACCGCATTCTCCAATTAATCACTGAAGTGTTCATTCATTCATTTCCTTAAGGCATAAAGCCTTGACGTTGCAACCACAACTTCCAACCTTCCCGGCTCTCAGCCATCATCCTCATTTCATTACATGACGTGCATGCCATTTCCATCATCGTAAATTTCAAAAAAGAAATTCTTGGTCGGTCTCCAGTTTTTACCACATATCATTCCTTCTAATATGTTTTGTAAAAAGGAATTCCGCCGAATTAGAGTCAGATAAGTTTTGCTCTTCTTGTCCTAACGATTTTAATAATTCGTTTAACACCTGCTCATTTGTTTTCTAATTGGTAAACCTAGCTAATGTCACTCTCCTTCAAAATCACATTTCTGCCGCTTCAAGTTTACCGGTTTCACCCATTTTTAATGTCTTTGTCTCGCATCCACGTGTTAGCTCAATCTATTCTAAACTGTACAAAATAGTCTCAATTACCCGACATTATTATTCATCAGAAAACTTTACCATGTGACTGAAATGTTAATTCAATGCAATGAGAAAACAAATGGTATCTATGCATTATACTGAAGTAACCAAACGAGATTATGCACTTTAAGATCTTTCAAATGACACGGTGTTGAAGTGAAACTATTACTGAGGCTTAACAGCAAGAATTAAACGAAACAACAATATTTTCCATTTCACGTTTTGTTTTGTATACGATGAGTTTTCACCGAAGAGCTGGTCTAAAAATAAATACTCGGAAAATGCCGATAATTTTTATGCGAGAATTCGACGCTCTACGATGGTGAAACCTTATCTCGAATGGGTCCCAGTAAAAAACTTTCCATTCATAGCACGTTATCTTTAAACGTTTTTTTTTTGGTCACAGGAACTTTGAATCAAACCCTTTCTAAATCACGCTTCATTAAGCGTGTCTTTCTCTGAAAGCACGACAATTGCCACGAAATCATTTGAATCGCCGCAATTTGAGTAGTCCTCTTTTTACTCCACTCGAAGCGGATTTTCGAAAGAGCATCAGAAAATAATTACGTTAGCGTTATCCCCCTTTCTCCACTGATGAATTATTGCCGAGAAAACATAAATCAGATTCAGGGTCTTCCCGCTCTTCCAGCTCATGCCATCCTTTCATTAAAGAGATATTTCATCGGCGGCGCTGAGGCGATTGGACGGAATAGAAATTCTCTTCATTTGGACCATCGACTCCGTTCATTTTCACGCATGTCATCCTTACGCAATGCAGTGTGGAGAGAAGAAAGAAAAGAAGAAGATGTTAGAGGAAAGAATTGCGGGTCGTGTCATCGCATTCCTCCTTTTAACCCCGCCCTTAAATGCGCCTTTAAAGCCCCGTTTGTGTACGCGTGTTTGCGAGGGAAGAAGAAAAAGCAATCCCGGAGTGAATAAGCACGAAGAGAGAAGGAGTGGAACGGAAGACTAAATGTGGGAAGACGATAAAAATAGGCAAAGATGCCGAACTTTAAATAATAAATGTCAAGAGAAAGATATTTTGTTATTATCTTATGTCCTTCCATCAACGATATGTGAATTCCATCACGGAAGACTTTATACTTGCCGGATCAATAACCACGAGGTCACATAAGAAAATATGGGTTTTACTTTCTGATGCCTCTCTTAGTAATCCTTCCCTTCTTTGATAAGGTGTCTCTATGCAATAATGCATATAACGCACAAAGCTCGAGAAATCATTTTTATTCAAGGCTTTACCGCTCTACATTCAATTGAGTACAATGATTAAGAAAAAAATAGCATATTCCTATGATCACAGATGCCGATTTCTGAAAAATATGGCAAATACTAGAACATTATCAGGCATATAGCATTAAGGCTACTAAATCACCAAAACCGATGTATAAGTACGTATTTCGAAGAAAATTGAAAACTTACAAGACTAAAAACATTTTCAAATATAGGAAGGGCATCCTCGTAATAAAATATTCACTCTATGAGCTATTTGATTTCGCTCATATCTTTCTAAAATGGGAAATGTACTTTCGTGTTTCACCATATTATATATTTCTCAATTTTCCTGTATAATTTGAATAATATAAGCTTGTTGTCATAGAATTTACTATCGATATTTTTCTTAATTATTCCTCATTGGAAGAAAATATATCCTGTTAATTAAAGCCAAGGCGTTATTAAATCTGTGCGCAATAACTCATAAAATGCGTTAATATGAGACTTTCTGTGCCATCAAATAGGTACTCAAAAATGTAATAGATATATCAAATCAATGTCTTCGAGCATTGACAGGAATGCGAAAACAAAAATCTACAATTATTCGTATAAAACTGTAAAAATTATTAAGAAACTTTTGCTGAAACGAGTGTTCTCTTGAATATTAATTAGAGAGCTAAATATGAGCGTCGCTGACAAATTGTAATAAAGACGAAAGTGAATTCACTCATAAATAATCGAATTTTAAAGTTTTGAATGGCATCCAGCCTTGTTAGAGAGGAGGCAGTGAAGTGGAATGAATATTAATGTAGAAGAAATGCCGACAGAGTATTAGTAATGAGAAGAAAGTGTACGATGGGAGAATAAAGGAAAGAAAGTGAAGATCGAATGGTTAGTCTGAGAAGCAAACCGAGTGCGCTGGAACTCACGGTCAAAGGAGCGCGCGATCACGATCAGGAAGTCACGTGGTCCAGTCACAGTATGTGAAGCGCGTAGATGTATGCAGAGGTGAAGAGAAGAATGGAGGGAGACAATGAAATATGCGGAACAGAGAATCCGAGGGAGAGAGATGAATAATCATGATAAGCACGCATGGTGTTGGTAAAGAGGGGGTACGTATGGAGTAAGAAGATATACGAAGTGAGGGGGAAAATGCAGAGGGGAATGGAAGATAGTTATTATGGTAACTCGGGTACGCAGCAGCAAATAACGAAGTAAGAATCTTGTTAAAGTGAGGCAATTGGAAGAAGGATCATCGGATAAGAATCCGAAGGATGCGACCATTAAGACGCAACAATCGTCAACAAGACAAATGCTAACTTGGGGCCGAATACTCCGGAGAATGTCCACGAAGAGACCTCTGGGGAGAGAAGTGAGGCGTTATCTTCCCCTCGTAAAAAAGCGAGCGGTGATACCGAAAGAATGCATCAATAGAATGATAAAAAAACTCTATAAAGAATACGATGGCGTTGAAGGAGGATGAGGGCACGATGGATTATTAGGACAGTGAGGGAAGGCTTTATTTTTCTCCTTGGGAAGATTCTAAAGCTGTCATTGAAGAGTGAACATGGGATTATTACTCTAACGCCTACTTAAGTCGCATTTTTTTATTTAATTCAGTAACGTAAAAACAAACATGTTAGGTGTACGCGAGGCTTTCTCTTCAATAAGACTCTGATGGGGGAATTTCCGATCCCAGATTGATTTCACTGATTTGGATCACTGCAATTTTCACTGTAACTGAAAATGAAATTTTCCCGAGAGAGAAAAGTTAATGTTTAACATTAAAAAATTAACATAATCAGGTGTTTCTTGGAGTTCCACGAAAGGTATTTTTATTCATATGCACGACGGGTTTCATTACATCGTAATATCAGAGCCTGATGATGTGTTTTTTTACGGTGTCGTCATTAAACGTTTTCATTAACGGTTAACGGCAACGATTAAGAAATTCGTAGCAGTCAACGAGAATTCCAAATGGCACCCGCAAGAAATACTTCCTGAAGAAGATTACTGATATTTCTTGCATGCTTCATATTCAAAAGTACTGCAGAGAGAAATCCTAGCGAAAACTGATGACAGGAGTCTTCTTTTATGGAGGAAGACTATGGAAGATGGTTTATCAGGGCAGTAAGAGAAGGACATTTTTCTCTGGGTACTGTTCGACCTCTGTTGTCAAATTACAAAAAGATAGTCGAGGGAAGCAAGAGGGAAGGATAAAAGAAAGAAGAGAGAGATGATATAAGGGAGTCAAGGGTCATTCGTCACCTTGTCCTCCCCCCATTATTCAATATTTTGCCTCCCCTCTTCCTTTCTCCGCTGTATTTATTCCCCCTTTTCTGTTTCTTAATGCCCCTCCCTTGTTCTTTTAAGTCTCTTCGCTAGAGAAGCAACCGATCCACATTTCCGTTCCCCCTCTACTTACTTTAGAAAGGGATTTTTTCCATCGCGCTGCGGTTCGCCGTGCGACTATCTCGGTCCACTTAAGGATCGTGTGGGAAAAAGGGGAAGGAAAGATGAGGGAGATGAGAAGGGTGTGGCGGGAGATCCTTGGACGGGGTGGATTTACGGAGCTCTCTGCCAGGGTTTAGACAGGCGTTGTGAAGGGCACTCAAGGAGTGGAAGTGAGAATAAGGGATTTTTCCTCAAGGAGTCGAGAGATGGCTTCATATTAGCCGAAAGAGAGGCGAATCCGAAATGGAGAAGAGGAAAAGGGGAGGGAACAAGAGGAAGGAGGGCCTGGGCTTCTTCCAGCTTCCACTTTTCTTCCCAAAACGACGCGATTTATTGCGGAATGGAAGAGTTATTCGTATCGCAACTGCGTTTTTTTTACTCCTCATGCAGTCCAAATTTGATTTTACTTCCCTCTCGCTCAGATATGTATACGTAGTTATGAAATAGAAATTCGGAAGAAGCATGTACAAACGAAAAACTTGCGACCTTCATTGCAAATGAAATCAAGAAATGGGAGGAGATGAGAAAATGATTGAATCTGATCCCAAGTGTGGAAGAGCCGCGGTTGTTCAGTGGTTAGAAAACCTACCCGGAAGTGGGAGACCTTGTTTCGAGTCCCAGTCAAGTCACTATTTTTCAAAACTGTTCATCCTAGGGTTTTAAGACGAATACCTCTGCGTGCAAAGTTAATCACCTTTTCGTTGTCTGATAAAAAGTCTATTATCAGTCACACAATAAAAATCGATTCTTTTCTGGGTGATAAGCAGTCATTTCATGTCCAATTCGATAACATTAAAAATAGGTAGTAAAGTTCATTCGTTCCAAGCAAAGATTGTTTATTGGTGTAAGAGTAGTTTAGTTTCGACGTAAGTAGCCACTGTGAAATTTCATAGAGAGAAATAAATATGAAAAATAAACTTGATGGCGGCGCAAACTGAAAAAGGTAAACGTATCATTTAGGAGCTATTTTACTATTTTAGGAGTGAAAGCAATCGATTTTGAGACACCTTTACTTCGTGAAAAAATAGCGAAGAGAGAAATGAGTTGAACTGAGATTGTAGAACTTTTCATTCGAAAAATGTGAGAGAATCTCTATCTCTGAAGGAGAGTCGTTCAGGTACTTTAATGCACACATGTACCGACGGATAAAAGTATTTCCTGACTTTTTTTACCGTCACTGCTTTCGCCGATGTTGATATAAATGGTACAGATCTTAACATTTGTATTTTTGTGACTCGGCTTTTGATTGAAAAATTTTCGCGATGGGAAAATTCTGCAAGAGAGGTTCAATGTAACTGGGGCTCCCGTTGCATCCAAAACCACATGATGATACGCAAAAAGCACATAATGAAAAGTGGTGCGAGAAAGGTGTCAATCTAGCATAGTGAAACATTAATTAGCGACCTCAACATTCATCCGCGCCAACGACGGATAGCGAAGCAATTAAGGCCACGGTGGTCAAGCCATCAGGGTCCTTCGGTTTACTGACGCTTCTGATAATTGATGCTCGGATAATCGATGTGATGCTTCGATGTTCCCACTGATGAGCATGCGCATAATGTTACACAAGTATATGTGTCATTGGCTGTATCTTGTAGGAAAGTTGAGCAATGGTGTATTGGATGCCGGAGAGAAGGCCTAGGATCGGGGGAACCCCCACAGTAGTTCATAATTTCCTGCTTATCATTCGGGAAGGGAGGACAAGCTGTTGATCGGCAACGTCACTATTTCCAGAATAAAGATGTATTCGCGGAAAGAGTTCAGAATCAGTTCGTGACTGCAATTTCGAGTTTTGAGCGTTCGCGGAGGCAAGAAAAATCACCCTACGTATGCGCCTCAGTTCCGAACTGCCTCCGCGAGTATGCCTTTACATTTGTAATGTATGTACTCCTTATGTAAGAGAACAAAAATTCGAAATTATTTCTAAGGAAATTTGAAGAACCAGAATGATGAAGGTCGCTGAGTAGAGATAGTAAAAAGCATGAGTAACAGTGAGATGGAACACACGACGGGAAGAGTTTCTGTGTGGAAATCCAAGTAATGTCTCAAAACACGTATATTTAGATATGAAATGAAGCATCAAATCATTGAGGCAAGTTAGACTTGTTTGGCGACAACTTCTCGAACGGCTTCTCTTTGATTGCTTGATTACAGAACAGAAGAATTTGACAAACATCAAATTTCCTTTGAATTCCCATTCTTATGTTTTAATAATAGACGTGAAAATAATGAATATGAATCAAACTTGGCTATGCGTTCTTCAAGGGGCTTTTCATCTTCTTTTGATAGGGATTAAAACATCCTCTGCCCGTGTATATCTCCGCTTAATCTAAGAATGACCCCCCGACTATTCATTCCTACTTTGTAATATATTTGAGTTAAAACTGCTACGAAAAGTACAAAAATATTCATGGCGTATCATTTTATGGCATACTATTTTAGAATTTGAAATTGCATTATAGAGATGAGATATCTAGACTTTCCACTCAAACTCGTGCATTTTTAATCTAAGAGAAAAGTTGATGAATGAATTACTGAGTTTTTTTATCACCCGTCCGTGGTCGTCCCCTCTTGTTTACCAAAAGAGAGCCGGTATAAATTTTAACCGACTTTTACTATGAAATTATAGTTCTACAAAGTGTTTGAGAATTAGGCGGACATCCTACAGGGCTGTCACGTCTTGATTTATTCGATCTAAACTTCCGGAGTGGCATTTATTCTCCAAGATGTTCAGTTCAGGGAGAGGAACAATTTCAACTCCGCCCGCAAGGGTACGACTAATTCATGTAAGCATAACTCACTTAGCGGAAACACAAGTGAATGTTTCTGAGCATGTGTGCGCGCAAAATTTTCACTTCGACTTAATCTGAATAACGAGCTGTTAGAAAAGCAATTTCATTTGGAAACTCCTCTGAAAGCAACTCGTTAGCCTCACGTCAAAAGCTGGATCTCGTAAAACGTTTGACTCGTTCTCGCTTGGAAATGAAATATAGGTGAGAGCACTTCTTGAAGTTATGGTAAAAATGACGATTTGTTTGGAAGGAGAGGGAGTGGGACGATATTACCGCACCCAAAAGTCAACTTTTTGGATTGCACACATAGCTGGGAGTTTTCCCGCTGTGTCGAAATGAATAAAGTGCGCATGACGCCAAAAGTTAAAAAAGTTTATGAATTAAAAATTTCACATTTATGAAAGATTCATGAGAAGGTTTGGAATAATAAAGCAGTCATCTTTAGGTACCTGTGTCAAAAGCGACAGTGTTTCTGAAGCCAAGCAATTCACTGTTGCTCTAGAGTTGAGAACATTCTCCAAACTTTTTTGCCGTTTCATAGGATGTAAAATTCAAAGCAAAAAGTTTTTTTAGCTTTTTTCGTACAATTTTTTAAAAATAATTAATGTTTTCTTTATTCTGTTGAGTCTCTTTGATTTTCTAAACCGCATTAATTTCTTCTCTGATGCAAGATTATATTCTTCGGGCCTATCTCTGGTACAAAAATACCTCTATGATTTATTTTCCTCGAGAACAAATCGAAACGTTTGTATGAAGAATAGAGCTGTCGCACAATCGATAACGGCCTTAAAAGGCAGATAATAAAAATCATCTGCATATATGTTAAAACTGCCCGAAGAAGGAAATTAATGTAATGATATCTTGATCGTTAAATTACATTCAGCTTATCAATAGATCCTAAATTTTTTCACAACGCAACATGCAGCATCAATTATTTTAAAAGTAATAAATTTTATGAAAGATAAAGGAAAAAACGAGGCACATCCGTTATACATTGCAAATTGTATTCCTAAAAATCCTTCATTAATAACAACATTTTCATAGTTCTGCCCCTCTCGGTTTTGTGAAACTTTGAGTCCTCATACGTTAATGAACATGATTCATTCTTACATATTTTAGTATTTTACGTAATAAGATGCGGTCATAAACTGAAATGCTTTTTATGCAATCGCTTTCAAAAATTTAATTAGAAATAATGGTATCTCAAAATTGAGAGAAGTGCCACATGAAAGAAAATTGAATGAATCTACTTATATCTTGCCATCACATTTTGTGTAGAATTTGCTAAAAATTTTACAAATACGAAAATATCCTAAAATTCTGCGTTATATAAAAAACGTTTTCTTACCAACCTGTACCATTGCTGAAGGTTAATTGGGGAAAAATGCACAGGATGAATCAATGGAGAAATCAATGTTATCACCTTTAAATAAAGTGCTCTTCAGTATTTTAGAAGTATTTTTTTTTCTTCATTAGCATGAGGGGTGGTAGAGCGGGGGCCGATTGGGGTTGAGTCGCCATAAGATAATGGGGTACATTCTCACATAAACTAACACATAATACATACTATTGTCAGCATGGTAATAGAGGAAATCTTTCGAAATTTTCTAATTTATGACTTATTCATACTTTGCAAATATGTGACACATTTTAGTTAGACTTCATAGACTATACCTGAACCTTCTCTCTCTATAGAACACCTACTGTAAAGTCATTTGAACGTCTTATTTAGAAAAAAATCGATATTTTCTACACAGTCTTGAAATATAGAACTTTTTAGATTTAATCGATTAATGAACCGTTAAGTGAGCGAATCGCGCATTATATTTGGTTGCACACGAACAAATAAGTCCAAGATAAATGGCCCTTAAAAATTCTGAAGGAATAGATAAATTCGAGGGCGAAATTCACTTCCGTGGGTAGATCCATTTTTCATTGGTCGATCGGCGTCACGTGGAGTCGGGCGAGGAGTTTAATAATCTGGAAGATACATTGTCTCAGGAGAAGGTTCATTCTTCGATTTTGCCGGGCCATTGGTCTCAATCTTCTCTTCCACTTCATGAGACCCAAACGATCGGGTAGTTTAAGTATTTTGGAGACGATGGAATTTGTCATGGCTTTTGGATAGAGCCAAGGAAAATGAATCTCTCTCCATTTGAAGAAAACGAAGGAGTAGAATTTTCAAACGGTAATACACGCATAGGGGAAACGAAGTTAAAAAAAGGAACAAGCGAAAAAATTTCATATTCTGTCAACAACCTTTCCATGAGTATTTCCC
Source organism: Ladona fulva (assembly GCA_000376725.2). Lineage (NCBI taxonomy): Eukaryota > Metazoa > Arthropoda > Insecta > Odonata > Libellulidae > Ladona > Ladona fulva. The sequence goes on from KZ308274.1 coordinate 2,162,397, forward strand.
TCTTTAACTATTTAATTATGTATATTTTTAAATTTTCTAACGTAACGAGCCGCATTATCCTTTCTTAAAAAATTCAAATTGCTTGGGGCTTCAGAATACCCAAGCGGGTAGCACGTTCGCCTTTAGTAAAAGCGGTCCCGGGTTCGATTCCTGGTTGGGTCCATATGTGCTTGATGACGTAGCCGTCGAAGCACTTTTAAAAACACAACTACTTCTCAAATTGTGTAGCTAAAATCATTTAAGTGTAGCTTCGCATCCGATTTGCCGCGAGCGAACCCTTTTTCTATGGCAATATTTCTAAGAGGTTTCAATGTTTTCTTCGCTTTTCGCTGATTAAGCTGTAGATATTATTATGATTATTATTATGAATATTACCATTTTCGTGATTGTTATCATTACGGAAATTATAGATGAACCCTATATTGAAGAACTGAATTTGGCAGGAGCATTTGAACGTTTAAAGGACTCCTTAATTGGGTCCGATAGGTATTAAAAGCTTTCTCAAGCGCTCGCAAATAAATTAAAAAATCTCTAAATTTTGAGTAACCTCACAAGACAAGCGAGTACATTTGGGTAACTTTAAAGAAAAAAATTTAATGTCAAGCTTTGCAGCGATAAATTAAATGTAAAAAAAATATTCTCTTCCTGACGCTTTCTATGCCCACAAAGCGCAGCACTAATGAAAAAATAGACGAGAATTATCCGGAACGTTTTAAATTATCCTTCTCTTCGAATTGATCGAATTCCTCGGATTCTAACGAGAGGAAGGGTTTTTTTCTTAGGCTTCTTTTCCAATCTGTGATGGCATTCCGCATTGCAACGCTGGAGGCCATCTTCCGCGAAGTTTTCTGCTCGAAACACAAAACAGGATAAAAAAAGGGAGGAATGAGTGACATTTCCGCGGACGAGTACGCGGAGGAACCAAGTGGAGGGGGAGATGAGGACAGGCAGAGGGGGCATAATCATCTACACGCCATGTGAAAACGAGGAAAAAGAAACTGTCTTTATCTTTACTCCTCTGGAATGCGTGTTTCGTGGGCGGGGGAGTCCGTGTTTTCTCGGAGGGGTCAGCTGAGGGGGGAGTGGAGCAGAAGGGTCGGAGGCTGTTGAGGTCAGGGTTCCTCGAATGAAAGGAGCGCTTCATCTAGAGTCACCCCTAAAATATTTATTGGTATGGGGGATAAGGAAATCTCCTCCCCTCCCTGAGGCCTCTCGTTCTATTACTGTGGTCCCCATGAGACGCGAAGTATATGGATGATGTAGGAACTGATGTCACAGGGACGCAAAGCGAATGGCCTTTGATATGTGTTACGTAGACAGCTGGGATTGAGTGTCTAATGCCGACGCCATGAAATCTGTCCTAAAATATTTGGTCCCACGTATTTTTGGTAATCTTTCCTCAGTATCATCTTACGTAACCCACAGAAAAGCATGCGAAATGTTTATAGCTAATGTAAAGTCAAAACAATTCTCAGGAGTATGCGGTATGAAGTTAATGGTTAAAGCAAAATGTGTTTAAGTGCTTCAGCAACGGTTTTAACTGATCCTGTCAAGTATAAAAGCATATAAATGATTTTAATGCTACTTCATTGATTTAATTGCACGACTCCGTCCATCAAATTGAATAATGCTAAAATATTCACTTTAAAAGGCTATATTTTACAAACTTGAAACGCTGTGCTCCCATATAATTTTAAAAACTATCAGCGCCCTTTTCTATCTCAATCATATATAACTAAAATTATTACTATTCATTTTAGTACGAATAGCGCCGACATCAGTTTCTAGACGATGTTGTTTCATCGAAACTGGTAGTCTTTGAAATAAAATATTGTGGAAACCGTAACACTTTACTTATTTTTAATTTGCAATGTATAGTAAACTTAAATTCCATGAGTGAAGGCCGAGGTGGTGGAATATATTACTAGTAATTTTTTTTCATCTTAAATATGTAACGTTACTGAATTTCTCTAACTTGATATCTCCATTACTAATCATGCAAACCATTCAAAAGGAAATTTTTAGCTCAGTGTAGCGAGCTATATCAATGCAGATTAGGACCAAGCTGAATATACCATAATACCACATTGATGCCATGTTACATTCTAAATATATTTTTCTAATATATGAGATTATTTTAATGAGCATAGAGAAATTTTGGAGCATCATCTTAATATGACTGTCATACTAAGCTATTACCTCCATGCTACATTCTCTTTCTACCAACATTACATTTCCACAACATCTCCGAGCTTCCAAATACTTGTACCAGTAAATTTCTTTCCAATTATTGATTCCCAATTACCACCACAAATAAGCCGCATTATCAAAGAAAAAATTCCATTCAGTACTCCGCTCCTTTTTGAAATGAGAAATCTTATAACGTCTTCGAGAGCCATTTTCATAAATTATATTTGAAATATAAATATGTCATAGAGAGAGTTGCAATAGAAATCGTCCCTCACATACAAGCATTCTTCATAGGCTCAGAATCAACAAATTGCTTCAAATTACTTCCAACGAATCACTTTCGCTCGCTTGTAAACTCATCAAAGGAACGGTCTGAGATGATGCGAAAGTCATTCGGCCATTGCTCGTGAAAAATTTCGTCCAATAAACGATGAGAGATGGCTTAGGAAATCCTTGGGATTCCGGGAACTCAGCACAAAATACGGCTTCAAGATAATGACGTTGGTGAAAGCGAACGACTTGTAGTTTGAGTTACGACTACTTCCTGTTTTCCTGTATGATTCATTGCAGTAACAAAAACAGCGGGTACGTAACGTCTAAAATAGCCTATTTCAGCTCTTATTCCCCAATAGATAGAGGCTAATGAAAACTGCTGAGCGCTTCGATAATGCGATCAATTATGGCTAACGAATCGCTTCAAAATGAAGGACCAACGGAGGGAAGGTTGTTGTCAGCGGAACGCAAGAAATACAAATTACGGAAAACAAACGCTGAGAGAGGCCGAAACAGTGGCAATTGACTTGAAAAAAGATTTGGGTCAGCATTACGGGAGAGAGGGAGGGGAGATGTTGGTATTTTTGACCGGGAAAACAAAGAACGAGTAGAAGTGTTTGAACGACGCTGAGAAAATATTAATTTTCATCGTAATTGAGAAATGCGAGAAAACAAAAAATAGAACGAAGAGATTTAAGGAAGAAAGAGCTAATAAGTGAGTCAAAATCTGGAATATTATAACAATTAAACGTCTTTATTTGGGCAAGGTTGAAACTAAAAGTTCCATCCAAAAGAATTCCATCGAACCCATCGATGAGATGTACATGTTTATCAAAATGGGCCTTCTAACCCAAGCTTTTGCACTTTAAGGTAGTTTGAAGAAAAATTTAAAGCGTGGAAGGCTCGATAAAAGTTGAAAGAATTGAGACGTGTGACATTAAAATTTAAAAGTCTTCCAAGATTAAAGACGTATGAGACTGAGATCATTTTAAGAAAGCGCCCTGGAAAACAGTTTGCTGTAATCGATAACTAATAAGCAATTTATTGCAATCATTATAATTTTTGTGAAAAATTTAATCTTCTATGAAAGAATTATCAAACGGTGTATATTAGCCAAACAGGAATTTCAACAGTAGGGGACCCTTCAAAATAAAACCAGGAAAACCCATAATAGAGGCATTGCAACGCTGGAGGCCATCTTCCGCGAAGTTTTCTGCTCGAAACACAAAACAGGATAAAAAAAGGGAGGAATGAGTGACATTTCCGCGGACGAGTACGCGGAGGAACCAAGTGGAGGGGGAGATGAGGACAGGCAGAGGGGGCATAATCATCNCTTCAAAATAAAACCAGGAAAACCCATAATAGAGACTAAAATAAATTATATATTTGTTCCAATTACAGGAGTAAATTCATGGCCAAATTACCTGAGTTTATAGAGGTCTGAGAAAGCTGACCTATCGTGTATTCCCTAAAATAATACGACAAAACCGGAGTATTACTTCTTGGCAATTAAAAGGTGAAGTTTCTTTAGTAGAATTTCTTCGAAAGGAAACAATTGCGTCAGAATTACCCGTACAAAATTAGTAAAATGAATATAACAGTAGTCGACTCATTTAAATATCTCGGAATACCGCCGAAAGGCAGCTTGCAGGGTACTTATGTAGATGTAGATGGAATAACTCTTACGGATAGCTTGAAATAGAGCACGAACATCCAGGAAATCTGCGGTAAAGCAACTAAAAAGGTCGATTTTATTCAGCCCATTGAAGTTAGATGCAACGATAAGGTTAGAGAGCGATCTTATTTCAACTTGATCAGGCTCCATCTGGAATATGCTGCTAGTATGGTATATGGTAGTATATGAGATCAAGCAAATGAAACATGTACCCGCGAACTAGAGAAAGCGCAAGACGATACGATTTGTTAAAAAAATTCTACGATAAAAAGGCAAGGGTTACGGAAATGACCCCAGAAGCAGGTCGAGTATCCTCGAAATAAAGGAGATTAAAGGGTAGGCCGCGATTACATTCAGAAAAAGTTTGTGTAAGACTTAATCGGTAGTATCCCTGTTACTTCGGTCGATCCGACAATGAGCGCAAAATAAGAGAAATCCACGGAAGGACAAGGACTCATTCTTTCCGCGAACGGCACGAGAGAACAATAAGCTAAAGAAGCAGCTCGACGCTCGGTATGCACCCTATTCTACACTCCAAAAGGAGGATTGCAGGTCATTTATGTAGATGTAGATATAAAATAAAAGTAATGGATAGCAGCGACTCATGCCAGAAAAACCAACCCGCATCATTATTTAATCGACCTTTTTGCCCCCCTTTCTTTTCTCTTTCCTCTCGCAGAGAACTAAGAATTATTCAGCGAAAAAATGTATGCTAAATTCTCTCATGGTGTAAAAAGAGCATATAATTTAGCGTTCTCGGCACTGAATGCTGATTTTTGTACAAATACGCGTTCATTTTCTTCTCAGTTTTCGCTGAAAACTCATTATTCAAAAACGAATAGTCTGATATTTTGCTAAACATTTCCCTTTATTTAATATAATTATTTACGCGAGAAATGTCAAAAAATACAATTTCAAAGCAAAATTCCCGATTTTTTTCTTTCTTTTTATAAACTAATAAATCCATGGAATTCTTCAGAATAGCAGATGTGATTGAAGCGGTCGGCCGAAATTCAAATTGTAAACATAGAGCATTCGTGACACATGTCAGTTTGTTTCCTAATATTCACTGGTTAACAGATGCGGTAACGATTTCGTCTCCGTTTATCACCAGATGTCAAATGAACTCAAACAAGCGACTAAATGTTTGGTCTCGAGGTGAAATTGATGAATTGTTTGACCCGAATCGAATCTTAAATAACTAGGGACGAGGATTAATGGAAATAGGACCAATGGCAAGACTTATCTTTATTAATTCAGATATTTTTCCTAAATTTATATGAGTGCAAATGGTTGGAATTAACGCGAGAACTCAAAATCAAAATTTGAATGAAAGTTCGGGAATATAAATATCTACGGAGGTATGGAATTTCGCAACTGTCACATTAATAATTATATCTAAACCTGTTGATGCTCTTGCGAGAATAGTTGTGACTGACGTAAATTCAATTTGATTCGGATTGATGTGCTATTACGTTAATCTTATTTCTGTAAATCAGTGGGAAGTAAATTTTAACGCATTAACACATCGAGTACAAAGATACAAATGATCAACTAGTTTCTTTGACTGAAGAAAAAGATCAAAAGGAGGCAAACATACTTGCTCAAAGTATTATTTGAATCATAAAAAATGTGTATTTAGAGCCTCCAAAACACGCTATGAAATATTTCAATTGTGTTTTCAAACTCTTCGACAAAATTTCGTTCTTCCTACAATGCACTCAATTTCTCACGTTCTCGAATGCTTTTCATCTAAACTCATTGGAGCCTCATCAGATCTGGCGTCCTGATATTTTCCCTCTTTCTACCATTACATAGGGAGATTAAATGGTCTATGTAATACCACAGGTTGCGGAGCAAAGGATTACTTAAGGTTTTGAGCCAATTTTAGTCGAATAATAATTCGAAAAGGGAGTCAGAAATTCGGTCTTGGTTGAGTCAGCGCTCGTAACCCTCCATGGGGTAACGGGTAGCAGCGACTCATGCCAGAAAAACAAACCCGCATCATTATTTAATTGACCTTTTTATCCCCTTTACTTTTCCCTTTCCTCTCTCAGTGAATAACGACTGTGAAATTATTCAATGAAAAAATTGCACGCAAAAATCTCTCATAGTGGCAGGAGCGCATATTTCGCCTCGTCGCGGTCCTCAATCAAAAGGAGCGATACCGCCCCTCGCGGCACGTTTTGCCCGCGTATCCCAGTGGCGGGCATCCTCGGCTGCTGCTGCCGCGCTGCATCCTGCCCACTCCCTCTTCACCCCCCCCCTGGCCCTTCCTCCTCTTATTCCCCAATCTCCGTCTCACGCCACGGAGGAATGAGTAAGTAGCAGCAGCCACCGAGACGCTCACCAACCACCCACCAAGCCCTCTGCCCCCCCGAAGGCGGCGTTCGGGAGATTAGAGTGCCTTTATAAGGATGGGTATTTTTTTCTGACGGATGACTAGTTGGAGGGATAGAAAAAAAGACAAAGGGATTGGATACGAGAAGCTCGGAAACGTGCATCGAGGGCGAATCTCTGAGGGCGTGGAAGTCGAAGGAGGAAAAAATCGAGGAATCGTTGATGTTTTCAAGTGATGCAGGACAATGGAGAAACAGAATAGGTGGGTTTTTACTGTTTGGTCTTCTAGAATATCCTCCAGAGGTGGGCGGTTGCCGTCCTGCTCTTTACGATTCAGATACAATCTGATATAATAGTCTCAATCTCGTCTAAATAAGGTCGTGTTATTATATAATAGTGTAAGATATTTCTTTTCTTTTTTTCTTTTTTCTAAGATAAGTAAGGTAAGATTTTCTTTTAAGATATCCGTTTTTATTCGAGTTCCATCCCTAAGAAATCTCGAATGATGGCAATATTCCTATTCATCAACGTAGAAAAATAAAGGACATACAAAATTCTATTCTTCTAAAAGCTATTTCTTCGAATTTGCGAAGGGGAATATTTGCAGTACATACGTAAGATCTGAGAAACTTAAAATAAAGAACTTAAAATACAAGCACCAGACAAATTTTGGTGTTAGTGTTGTCATATATATATATCTTTTACGTTTCTCTCTCCATTGCGAAACGACGTGAAGTTAGATCCAAGCCATCGAATAATTGTCAATGATCATTCACGAAGAGGTGTTTAATAGAGTTTATGCAGGTGTATTTTAGATCTGATCAGGTTGAGATAGAGGAAGCCTCAACGCATATACCACCCACTGAAGACGAGTAGACAGCGAAACGAAGCTGGATTTGATTGAGTCAAGTGAATGTTCTCAGCCGCAGATGGGTACTAATGCCACGCCCACACCGCTCCATTCCTTCATCTTTCCGGCTCATCCAACTCAGTGCCTCCCAATATTACTACCGCCACGAAACCCTTTCCCATAATATATATATTTCCCATACGCAAACTATAGTCGCACAACAGACCATCCATTACAATCTGAATTCAAAATAGAAACTCTAATTTGGATAGAAATGAAAAAAATATCGTGCACTCCCATCACAATAACGATTACAGCACAGTGAAGCGCAAATACGATTTCAAGTTTGCCTTAGATAATATTAGGCACGATAAAAGGTGTCTTACGGTATGCCTAGCAGACACGGATTTGATTTATCAGAGACCCTAGACGCAAAGATCAGATTGAAGCCCCAACTAAGAATTACGATTTAAAATTTAAATTTTTCCATAAAATACACAAATACTTATACATTCCACTGAAACTTCAGTCGCTTCACCACGCCAAGAATAAATAAACAAATTTAGAATTACAATGCGTAGTATTTCTATAAACTACAAAGAATGATAGATGGACTTTAAAATCTAATATATCCTATAAACACATTGTCGACTTAATCAAGAATTATAAAATTATTTCTTGGAGAGAAAAACCAGAACTATTTCACTGAGAATATTTTAGCAGTCTTATTGAGCCCCCCATATAGATGAAGCCGTCAGCAATCGCCTATTGCGCTTTATTATAAATCTGCACCTTTGTCAGAGTGAGCCGGCTTGGATAGCACTAGCAAAAATCTTAAATTCAAATATCGAAAGTAGAATATGAGTTGCGCAAAATGTAGAACTAATCAGCATGGGACGGGATGAAAAATCTCTTCTTTTTCGACGAGGAAGTCTTCGTCTCCACCACGCACGCCCACTCGCACCGAGAGCGGGAAGAGGGCGTGCATTATCTCGCCCAATTTAACCGACACGCTCACACTTCTCCCCATTCGACCGCCCCTTCTCTCGCTTCAAGGCGGCGGCAACAAAGAAGCAAAAGGGCATCCGTTTCACGATGGACAGTCGTCACTTACTTGATTCTCTCAATAAGCACTCCTCCCTACACTTCCTCCTAACCTTTTGTGCTTCTCTTGACACATCCCCGAACTCCCGACGGGCGGTTTATGTCTATTTTTTCAATGAATCAGTCCTCCGCTCGCCAACTCATCGAACTCCTATCGCTCCTCCTCCATCGATATCTGTGAGGGATGCTCAGCGATTTCGACCATCGGTCATTCGCTCTTATTAAAGCGCACTGTGTGAGGGCACCCCTTAGTTTTCGGCTGAGACGTGTTCCGATACAATCTTCGCATGTGCAGCATTTTTGGACCACACGGTACGCCCGCTTGGCATTCAGTCCTTTTAGGCACGTTGCGAAACAGTTTCCGAGGTTAGAAAGGGGGACGAGGCGGAATGGAATGCAAGTAAACACGGCTAAATAAACCATCATGGTCAAGGCTGAAGTAGCCACGCTGGCGATTTTGCTGCCAAGGAGAGATTATCGGATGTTTATCTCTCGTAAGAAGAGTTACGTTTCGATGTTGTTTATTTCTATCACTTTGCATGCGATTACTAACTCAGCTAATTTAGCCAAGGAAGTAAAGCCGGCTGCATACAGTCAAGGATGTGATACGCCGAGTTTACAAACAAGTTTTTCAAGGATCTCCTACTGCTTGCTCAAAGGCGAAAGGTATTAATTTCAATCGTTGAGATAATAGTTAAAGAGGCGTTGCTATTTCCTAAGGAGCCAAGATAAATAGCACCATTATTTTAAGGCAGGATGGGATAAATCTATGATTGACATAATTTATTGTCTATTCCTTACTAGAAGGATGGTCAATTTCGGATTAACAGAAATCTCCCATTAAATTGATGCTAGCGAAATTCCTTCAATTCAATTGATTTACTGGGCTACCACTAATTCACCAACTGGTGATAAAAGAATCTAATCAATGTTTTTCTAATTAAAAAGAGCTAATATGAGAAGTTAGAGGGTTGTAACTTTAACAACTGAATTTATTTCATCGGAACCCCTTTTTGACATTTATTTTGAAATGTTAGACACTTCGTAAGTTAAATTTGGAAAATATTTATATACATACATTGTAAAAGGATGGATAACATTCCTCATCTGCTTAAAACTTAAAAGAACCGATACTACCTCGCGTATCTGGTCTACATTGGTAAGTTTTCAAAACCTCTCATAATAAACCTAAAACTTCCACGTTCTGGCATGACTTCTTCCCGTTATCTTAGTGAAAGATGAGATACTTAGCTCGAGCCTTACGCATCTGTGTGCGAACGAAAGAAGAGTTAGTCCTGATATTATAATGTACAGTAGACCCTCACATGGCGCGATTTCGTTATAACGCGGTTCATTATTACACGCCTGATTTCACAAGACGCGATCGCCTTTTCTTTAAGACGCTGTTTTAGTTTTCGCTCCATGAGGAAGCTATGAATCATGCTCTATATTGATCATGACAAAATTCAAAGAATGAAAATTAAACTTTGAAAAAGTAAATCTGTCCAACCAAAACAATTTGGCGAGAAGAGGAAAATGTAAACTGTCAAAATCCATTCGTGTTCTGCATAACGAAACGATTAACTGGTATAGTTCTTGTGAATTATTGATTCCGGCACTTTTACACTGTATATATGCAAAGTTACGTTTAACTGTTTAATAGCCTCAGCACTCTTTCCCATTAATTTCTGATAAGATGTCTGAAGGAAGAGAGTACTGATTGTGAATATTTTTTTCCAGCGCAGAAACGTTTATGCGTGTATTTAGTTTTTCTTTCTCGTATCTTTTCTTTCTGATGGAGAAGGAATAGTTTTTCACAGCGATTAGTTTATTATCGATTAGCTCATCAACGAAATATTACTCAAAACATCCAAGGGAATCATCTCCACATAGAAATTACACTGTTCCCCAACTAAATTATACGCAAAATGTTGAGGACTGGTACTGAGACATTTTCTCAATTACTCTTTTGAATATTCACAGAGACTTGGACTGTATCTTCCATTTCTTCCTCTGAACTAGAATCAACGGCGCATGTTTGAATCCTCAGAAATACTATCAAAATTACTAGAAGACTTTCCGTCCAAGATATCGAGTACTTCCTGTTCAGACAAATCACGAGAGCAAGAGTTCTCTCAAGAGTAAACCAAAGGATGGAAATTAAAGGTCTAATGCAAATAGAGCCATCAAGAAACCTCGATTCTCAGCTTTAAACATCGTAAATAAAATAGTGGACGATGAGAGCACTAATGGCAAATCGAGACGAGGAGGATATCAATGAGAGATACAATTTTACAATGAGAGATAATCGTTGCGTTGGTCATTTACGCAATTTTTAATGTCATAACACTAAAGACTGTTTTGTATTTGTAAAAGTTTTGCTTTTAGACGTCAAACAGATGAAAATTCTATTTGAAAATATATTTTATCGAATGCGATTAATTTTCTGAAAACCAAAATTTAATGAACGATAATATTCTAAAGAGAGTACACAATTTTGTAATGATATACTGTTTCTGCGGATGTATAATTACGAAATTATTTCATAATGTTTATGTAATTAACTTCGTACGTACGGATAGTGAAGTTTAGAAAAATGTTTTGGCGAATTTATACTTGGATATTGAGATTGAGGAACGAAACTCCGTATTCCCCAAAATACAACTTAGGGCTCTTTCACATTAAGCGGCCTGTAGTAAGTCAAGGAACGTAACTTCGCATTATGTGAAGGTTTACTGTATACTTAAAATGCACTTTCACTAATGCTCACTTTATGGCACGATGTTATAATGGTTTTTAGAGTTAAAGTGAAGATTATTGTTAATATGCATGCTATTCCATGAAGCATGCGTCAGATTATCTATAATATTCATTTTAACTTTAACAAACCATTATAATACCGGGCCTTAGAGTAATACTCTAAGGGAGGTAACGGTATCATTTTTTTTAAATCTTGGATAGGTCTTTTCTCAAATAACGAACGGTAAAATTAGCCAAGTTTAATCCTTTTCTCCAAGTATTCTCAATAGGTTTCCCTGACATAGTTATCGCGAATTGCGGACGAGGACGTTGCTCGAAGAATATTTTCCGTTTCAAAAACACAATAATTCGTTCGAAAAGGGATCCGTAACAGAAGAAAAGAAGGCATTTCTCGAATTCGAAAAGGGATTGCCTTTTCGCTTGCGTAGCTGTGGAAGAGCCGACACTTTGATGAAAGGAAACTGCATCAACGAATTGGATTTAATCGCACTTGATTCTCAAATTGCGTTCTCTCGCTAAGGGGACGGAGCAGAGGCTTTAATAAACTAAATGCCTCTCCGACCTTCAAAGTTCTTCAGAAAAAGTGATCGTGAAGTTATAAACATATCAAATTAACAAGGGTTGCAGTGAAGCGTTTTGTAGGCTTTAAGCGTAGCCTTAAAATGATCGTGCACTTAGGTGAACCAGAACCTTTTTTATCTGAAAAACTGCCTATAGTGAAAGTGAGGAAAATGGAACAATAAAAGAGAGTGAACACTTTGCTCAAAAAGTTGACCTTGATTCAAACTATAACTTCAAAAACAGGACAAAAACAAACCAAATAATCACATCAACCAACAAACTAAGAATCAAATTAATCTTACACAGCTATGGTTTGCGCTCTCAATGCTAATAAATAATTATCCCATATTCAGCCGCGGTAAAAATAAAGCGAACAAAAGAAGGTCTGAAGCACGTTTTTAAACATAAGACAGCAAAAAAACAACGTTCCTTGCTCTTTTCAACGTGAAAAAAATTAAATTTTTCTACATCCATCTTAAAACGCTATTCAGGTTATATACCGGTTTCCACTCAGCACCCCAATGTGCGACTTTCCGGGATTTACTGCATAAAAACGACACTGATTATTAAAGTGGAGTAATTAGTGAATTTTTGTCACAAGTTTATAACCCTTTAACATTTTGGTGCTGAAAATTAATAATGCAATAACTTATTTCTTAATAAATTAAAACCTTTTATTTAACTTTACTATGTATTTAACTTTAATATTTATTTAACCAATTTAGTTATTGTTGAGTTAGTATTCCTTTAACATTCCTCTTGTCCAATAAAATATTACAAAATTGGGAATATTAATATAATTNTCAGATACCATGAAACATCCATTAAAACAGGAGCATAAAGCACAAAATATCGACTCAATTAATTGCTAGTAAATCTTCGCCATACAGTTATTTCATTAGGATGAAAATTGCCTTAATATAAAATTACTTCATCCCTTTGTATTAGGGAAGTTTAATTTTTTATTTTGCTATTATTACGAAGGTAGGCTTAAAAATCTATAAGATTTAGTAATAGTATTGTTAAAAATGCATCGACAGCTGCGGTCAATTTGCAAGTGCACCGGGAATCGATCCCGGGGCCGCTTTCACCGAAGTCGAACGCGTTGATTAATTGGCTAACCGGGAGAATTCTAAAATTCAAAATTATGATCTCGAAAGAAACATTTTTTTCTGTACCTTAATAGAGCAACAATACGCTGACTTTTGGAATTAGTCAAATAATTTGTCGCAAATTACATACATTTTTCGTTTAATTTATTTTGAGGAAAATCGTTAACTTATTTAAAATATAAGCTACTTTCAGTTGAAAAAGTGCCCAATACTAAATTATACATATTTTTTCTCCTCCTTGGCGGAAACATGCGTTTATTTGGAAAAGGAAAGACTAGAATTTCTTCTAGGACTAGGTTTTACTTCCGATTATCAACCAGAAATAGCAAGCGCCCGCAGTGAACTACCACCTGTCATAATTGAATATTACGTCCGGTTAACAGTAGACGTAAATAGATGAGTATTAGCTTTCCTTAAGAAAAGCATGTACATATTCTTCTTATTGTTTTCAGGCTCTGTTTATATTGCAAAATAAAATTAAAAAGGAATATCGAACGAACTTAAGACAAGTTTCAAAGAGATGAAATTCTATAAATGCTCCATAACAATTGTATATTTCGACTTGAAATTATGAGAAATGGAGCAAACGGAAAATGCTCGTTTTCTATTTTCTGACCTATTTTCTGATCTATTTCACTGACCGTTTACATTACAAGTTTGAATTTCGTGGACAAATAATATAAAATTGTTTTAAAATGGTACGAAACGTATGAAATTGTTACCTTAAAAGCTCCATTTAGTTGTCACGTCGTCACTCGTCTACTGGTAATACAAAGATAATCCAGAATGTAATGAAAGGGTGTCATCGTTATCCTTTTCACTTTCTTGCCGACTCTGTTAGGGTGGGTGTCTAGAGTATAAAAAATGTCCTTATAGACCACCAAAGGCTACTCAGGGGCCATAAATGAACATCGGGTAGCGAATGCTGTCCTAAGCAACAAAGGCTCGATCAGAACAGAGATAAATTCACCCAGTAACATTTTAATATGAGAGTTGAGTACTATCAAAAGACTATCAGTCAACTACCATGGTTATTTTTCTCTAAGTTTAGTAGTATTTCGTTCGATATAGTTGACTAGATCTGGAATTCAAATCCGTAACAACTAACTAGATCTTTCATTCATCGCATGAGGAAGGAATGAATCTTGTATCTATCAATATGTCACCATGAAGGAAATATACGGCCTGCAAAAGATTTTTGGACATTTTACGGCCAACTTAAGAGAACAACATGAATATTGAAGGCAATCACAAGATAACTTTATAGTTCGTTTCCAAAACTCGCATTCTTTCGAAAAAGGAAAAGTAAAGTTTTTTTAGGTACGAACTCGTAGAGTATGATCGACCACAGCAGGCTTTTTAATAGTCAACCGTACCTAATTGAATAGACACAATCATTATTTTACAGGCGTGAAAGAGGGTTGTAAAATATCCTCCTTCAGAGGTATAAGATGAGAGGAAACCCATGATCATGAAAATAGGGTAACCTCCACCCCAAATAACGTCAGCATCTCGTGAGAAGGGCAGGAAGTCATCTCCTGCGTTTCTCATCGCCTTCTTTCAGCTGGGAACTCTCCAACGGATGCCATTTCAGTGGAACCGTCATTCCACCGCGTACCTTTTTCCACACCATTTGTACAGATTGCCGTCGGGAGCGACGAGCGACGGGAAGAAACATAGATTCGATTAATATCGCGCGACTGAACACGGCGATTCTCAACCTCACCTCACCACGCCCTCAATTCCTTTTATTTACAGCCACGTCGGCGCGGCGAGAAAACCCGCTAATTCCCGACCATTTGAGACAACAATGAAAACATCTGAGACAACAAAAGGGCCTTAGGAGTCCTGATAGGGTGAGAGGCAACAATCGCTGCCTGGGATTCTGTCCCTAATCCTATTCGATGGTCGTAGAAAGCTCTCGAGCCTCCATCAAAAGCCCCGCTCCTTCCAGATGAGATAGAGGGTGGCGGAATCGCCCCGGGGAAGGGTCTTGGAAAGGGAGAAAGGATGTCGCCTCTTTCCGTTCCATCGGAGGACATTTCCTCGGTGGAGTGGACGAGACACCGAAGAGGGCATCGCACCACCGCCGCCCCTTCCATTCGCCAGCGACCCAATCTGCGATCGTGGCCTCAGGACGCAGTCAATCGCACCGCCTTTATCTCTGCGGGGTGTTTGGTGTCCACTGCATCTGCTTACTCCTTCATCTCTCCACGTCCTCCTTTCCTATTCTTTCCATCTGTACCTATCTATCTTCTCTCTTTCGTGATTAAATCTCCCGATGACATTTAAGGATCTCCTTCTTTGCTTAACATTAAACGATTCCTTTTCTAGAAAAATTGCCCTTTTCAGTTGCGTTTAATCTTACCACAGGAAAGCGTTTGCTGTGAAAATGAATTTCTAGCACTAATATTTCTACCCTTTCGTTTCGAATGGCTAAATAGAGTATGAGCGCTTCTCTCAAAAACAGCAAAATTAAATTTTGAAAAAATGAATCAATGGGTGGAATGATGCGAAGCTCATATGGACCTTTAAATTTAAAACGACCTCTTAAGTAATCTTAAAAATACGTTAAGAATGCCATTCAACCACTCTGACCGTATTCACAGAACTCCTAGGATGAAAATTGCCTTAATATAAAATTACTTCATCCCTTTGTATTAGGGAAGTTTAATTTTTTATTTTGCTATTATTACGAAGGTCTTAAATTTCTCTCTAATTATGTATTTGTTTACTTCCCTGAACTGTGATAATGTCTGCTATAAATAGGCGTAGACTGAGATGATATATTTCTTTGTATCCAATCAATAGATGGGCACCATAGCACATCTTAATGAGTCAACCCTTGCTCGGGAGGATCGGATTGCTTATTTTAGTTTCAAAAAAATAACAAATAAATTGAAAGTGCTGAATTTAGGAAGAATAGCTGAACTGTACGCTTAGAGGAGGAAATGTTTTCGAAGAAGGAGACTCATCAGAGTATCTAAGATGTGAGAAAAAGAAAGCCGATGCCTGATTGATTTCTATTGACTGTAATTGTTATGACATTACAGTAAATGGCAAGAAGTCTCTTGCTAATGTTATAAGGAAGAAATCTATGGAAATGTTATAATGAAGACAATATCTGAGCATATTCATATATGGAGGTCCGTTACAAGTTCACAAAAGAAAATTAACCTCAAAATAAATTAGTTAATAATCTGGTGTATTAAGGAGAAATTTGAGTATATAAAAATAGATATTTAATTTAATTGAGTAAAGAAGGTTACTTAATGATGAAGAAGACAAACTATACAAAGCTGGGAGACGAGTTTGAGCGGAGATTGCAAAAGAAAGTGATGAAGGAAAAAAAAGAAAGTAAAAATAATAAAAACATTCATCCATCATTATAAAAAACTATCTTAGCTCCACGACCGAGGATAGCCCTGTTTAGCGGATTAAAACCAGACCTATCTCAAGAGAGAATCTTTATAATTCTGGGAGAAGTATAATTCTGTCCTGATTTTATCCTTAAATGAGATCAAATTAAAACTCGCGGCTAATGAAAAGTTTGGGTCTCCACACCCATTCGGATGACTACTATTATAGCGATCATCTTTCGCCGTAAAATGGAATTCTTTTAATTTTAATTTACCGAGTATAATTTAGTGGAACGCCATACTTAATCTAATAAATTGCACTTAGAAATATTTGAGTGGTCACAGTTTGTAACATAAAAGATCAAACAAGGATAACTTGTAGACATTATATATTTCTTAGTTTCATTTATTACGAAATGGTTTAAGTTTCACTCTCCACACTGAAACTTCTTACTGCAGATCTTCCCATTGAAAATTTCCTCAGAGGTTTTTTGCAGTGTTTTTGAAAGAACAATTTTCGTAAATGTACTTTCCATGATGATTCATTATTTTCTACGGTGAAGAATGTTTGAAAAAGTTGTCCAGCCTTTTTTGGGCTTTCCAACACTCTTCTAAAGTGACGAATGACATCGAAAATGAGAGTGGCTCTACAAACGACGTCTTGATTTGGATGCTAAAAATATCTCTATATTTGCTCCAGAGTTGCAAGTTTTTTTTACATAATTTGGTTTAATTACTTCTTGTTGTTATCTTATTCGGTCTCTGAATGTGTTTGCTTCTCTTCCTCATTCTCTTCCTCATCCTTTCTTCTTTAGTTGTTCTCTTCTTAACTCCAGAAACTCTTCAGCAGTAAAATCGACCATTTGATCTTAAAATTAACTAATCGATGTAAATTTTGTTAACTTCCAAGCGCATAGCCTTGGCCAAGGTAACTATCGTATCTATAATGTCAATTTTTTTCAGATCTTTTTTAAACAGTTTCTCGGAAGCAGTCGGACGATCGTTCTTTCCATTCAATTTTAGTGTTTTCATAGAAATGCTTTTCCATGCTTGATTGATTATTAACCACCCTGCTTTAGATGTCGTTAAAAGATGGCAGCAAAGATCCACTCATTGAAGATTAGTCTAGTTTCCAAGGTTTTCCTGTTAGCTTTACTCATAATACCAAATATACTTCTTTAACACTGTTTTTTTAAAGGCTTGAGCGTCTTCGGTGTGGTTAACCGGCAAGGTTTCATCTTCAGATCACCACCGATATTGACGCAAAGCCGTATACTTAGTTTACCTTTCCTTGGTTACCTAAGTTGAAGTACCACTGTACAATACTGCATATCTTATTCAATTTTTATTTGGTATTTATTATTAATCGTATCCTCTATCTACGGATATTTCCCCCTCATTCCCCTAATGTTAATAGGGTAAGCGAACTCCCGATCCAACCACTTTCTCATCACCCTTACGACAGTTCATCAGCACGACCAAATTAGTCAGCGGCTCTCTACAACTTCAGCCCATCTTATCTTCTCTGCCTCCATTTAACCCTTTCTTCTCCTCCCTCCTGATATCTCTCGCTCCTTTGATTACGAACCCTTCTTTGGCTTGGCGAATGCATTTTCTCCCTCTCAACCGCAATCTGTCTTTGTCATATTTCACGCTCCTTTGGATCCATGCATTGCCTTGATCCGATTTGAGCCGCCCTCCTTCGGCTGATCTCAATTTACTCCTCTTACCCGTGTCTTAAGTGTGTCCGACTTTGGGTGCGCTCTTGTTAAAAGCGGGGATAGGAAAGGGGTCAGAAGATATCTTCAGCCCCAAGTTCGCCGTGCGGTCGAGAAATTTCATCACGGCTAGCGGTCGTTGCGGGTTCGGCGTAAGGTTGCATCAAGCGAAGCGTTTTTTCATATTTTATTTTCTAATGAGCTGCACCCCTCGAAAGAAATACGTATTTCAGCTTCTTTCGCCTAAGTTTGAAAGTTTTTGGAAATCCATTAACAGTCGAAAGACTTTTCAAACTTTTCACCAAGCTTCTTTAGTGCCGCTAAGTTTGGAATAGCTACAGAAGTTTGCTCTGAGTTTTTTGAGGAAAATATGCGCGGATTATTAAGTACAATATAAACGAAGCATGCTGAAGACATCTCTAGGCGGGTTTAGAAAATTCTCAATTCTGTGAATGTGTGCTAGTGATGGCTGATAGGGAATATTTTTAAAAGCGCAGATGGATGATTCATTTTGTACAGAGGATAATTACGTGCATGCCCCTGCTCATTTGTAAATCCATTTGTTTGATGGCTAAACCTTATGAAATAAATACGATTTTTAGAGAATTCTAGCTATAATAAATTTCAGACAACCAAAACGAGGACCTATCAAGATTAATAATAAGAGACTTCTTAATTGCTGATTTCAAAATTCTTCCATCGCTCTTAATTTCATGGGCACGATTTGGTTCGCGGGCCTAACCGTGACTACAATCACGTATTTTTTACGCTTCAGATACCATGAAACATCCATTAAAACAGGAGCATAAAGCACAAAATATCGACTCAATTAATTGCTAGTAAATCTTCGCCATACAGTTATTTCATTAGCGCCATAAAGCCTACTAACAGCTAAAATGTCCCGCGAGCTGTGTTTCACTCCATAAATCAATCATTTGGGCACTTTTATAGCTGTCTTTCATTGGCAGAAGAGAGAAAAGGGGCGACATTAGAATGGTCTTTGAAATGAGATAATACGTTCGATGCGTGTTCGATGATTCATTTTTCCATAATGAAAACTCGAAAATTAATGGGACCAATCCATTGCGGGCATCCATCGGCTTTCCCTTTCTTATATCCGTCCAATAGACCATTTTCTCTTTTCCTCCTTTCTTGACAAATCATTCAATTCTCAACGTTTGAAGCGAAACGTAATGCTAAGCTCCTTTCTTATACCAAATGGATCCTCTTTCTACTTGTGGGTAGGATGTTCTCCTTTCCTCCCTTGTTTACACCGTAAGTGACTCTTGACGTTATTATTTGCTAAATAACAGTCTGTGTAAGTTTTCTTCTTAGGAAACAGAAAAATCTTATTGTAGATCATGTTTACTCAAGGATCTTCGCAACTGAAAGATTTTCTACGCACTCGATAAACCCTTTTACTTGACTTTCCTTTGTACACGTAAGTTGAAACGCTCCGAAAGAGAATTTTAGAGAATTTCAACTCTTTAATTTTGCACTGTTATTATACATTTTTGTCAGAATAGGTTTTCTGTGAGAATATTTTTCGATTTTGGTCTCAATCAAATTGTTATTTCAATATATCCTTGTTTCATCTGCAATTTCTCCCCCCTTTAACTACTAAAGAACAAAGGCTACGTTCTCAGTCTGTTATGTGTACGGCAGACGATTCAGCTTGGTTTTTTGAAGATATTTCATTAAAGCATGAAAAAAAATGTGAATATCACCGATATTCTGAAGTCAGTATATCAGTTTCGGAAGACATTATCGCTGACATCAATTTTATTTTCTATGAAAGGAAGATGTTAACTACGGATAGCTACCTTTACACTCCAAACTAATATGATCTAGTTAAACCCGCTGAGATAGTGATTCTTGTTATTGAATCCAAAGAAAATATTCTATCTATGCATCATCATCGCGGTTTTCTGCTGAATTCCTCATGGTTATATTCATCTCGTTTTTACTTCACTTCTTTTTCAAGGGAGGCTGTTATCTACTCATTCTAGTTTCTCTTCTACTTCATTCTACCACTACCATCCTCCCCAGCGTGTCCTCAACTCAACCGGCTTCCCTCCACTCCTACTCTTTTTTCGTTTCCTTTCACTTCTGTTTAGCATCCAAACCCTTGGGTGTCCGTCAGTCTTATACGCTCCACTTCCCCCGGAATTCCTCAATCAGAGGCATCTCTATGAGAGGGAGAGATACTAAGGAACGTAGGAGCGATAAGTCGATGTAGGGCAGTATGGGAGTGACATGAAGGGAGAGTTGGGTGGCCCACAGAGCGAGCGACTTAGCCTCGCTCAAGGGTGGCTATCTCAAAAAATACCCTCTGCGTCCGTTCTAAACTGGATAAGTTGTGCCGCGGAAGAGGAAAACTTATTTTTTATACTACGCCGCACCAAGTGTGTGCCCTATTTAAAAATCCGACGATAAGAACTGTTATTTTATCCTCGAGGAAGTTAATTATTTTATGCACCATAATTGCTCCTTGACTCGCGCACGAAATTTGAACTCCGTTTCCGGTCTCGCGATGGCTGTGAGGGATATACTTTATTTTCCGAGATGGAGAGAGAGAGCTCCGATACGTGTTTGTTTTTAATAACCTTCTTTATCAAAGATATCTGAAAGACCGTTTGTTTCGAATACATTTCTACGAACTCGCGACGCCAAATTTGAAGGGTTAATTTATCCGCCTTTTAGAAGAGGGGATGGAAGTATGAGGATGAAAAGGTTTCGTTTCCGCAGAATCCAGTGTTTGCTTAACGAGATTGCAGGATTGTTTCCCTCCCCCAAGTGGAGATGGCGTTCGTACCAATTTAATTACCGTTGGGTTCGTTACTTTTTCGATCCTTTTTTCCCGTTTCGTTTGCTGCCCTCGGTCTCATTAACGGAATGTTGAAAAATACGTAACCTGTGCCCTTTCTCTGTCTCGTATTTTGAGGCGACTTTCCTCGTGAGACTCAGCCTTACGAAGTTACACTTTTAAGTTGGTTTAAATCATTCGACCAATCTTGATCAAATATTACGGCGAAATAACTCCATATCGACAAATCATTTTGCTGACGGTTCTAGGCTATCACAAAAAAGGGCAAATATCATCAATACTGAAGAGACGAAGACATGCGAAATTATTTGAATAATGTCAATAAACATTTTGCGAGGATATTGTCAAGTTCTTAAGGGGTTAATTAGTGTTTGAATTTTAAGAATTTGAATTTACTTTAAACATACAGTAGGTACTTTATAAAAATAATCTTACTACTAATACTGCAAATAAAGTAGGGAGTTTGTAAGTGAGTATGTTGTCAATTTTGATACTATATACGAAAATTTTGTGAATTAATTTAGATAAACAAGCCGTCTTTCTGACGACCGTGCTGTCGAATCCGAGCTCATGCCTTTTCCATAAGAATACACAGGGTATTTAGGCCCGTTCAGAAGTATTGATAAAAATGACAAAGTATATGAAGAGGAAGCAATTTGACATTTCACATTTACGAGGAAAAATCGCAGGACCAAATTTACAACAATTTAGGAGTGTTTCTTTATAAGATCGATTTTGCGTAATGCAACTATTATTTGTTTCTTTTCACGATCAAAGAGGCAAGAAAACAAGAAATTCATCAGTTCAGAAGCATGGAAGGGAAAACTGAGGGGATTATGAAGATTTTTTGCAAAAATTAGGTGTACAAAAAATTTGGTCACATGTTCAACGCTATGGTCACCGTGTGGATTTACATCGGTTCTTTTCTGAGTACACTATTTGGTAAATGTATGCGTAATTGTTCTCTAACCTCAGTTAAAATTCTTCGTTAGTATATACCACAGATACATTCAAGAGTGAACGTTCCTCCGTCGACGTGATCTCACAAATGATGAAGTGACAAAATGTGCTTTTCGTTGAGTAAATAGTTATTCCTCCATCTCATTTCTCACATTAGCCATCTAATGTTTTCTTGATGATAGTTCAGTAATTCGTAATTAATATAATATTTATCGACTTTTATCTTTCCGTTGAGAATTAACGGGAAGCTGTTAGTAGATAAAAAGAAACTTATTTCAGACTCCAACAATGAAACCTATTGTGAACTCTCACGCGCTCTGGTTAAATTATATGGACTTTTGAAAAAATACACAGACTTCCAAGCAATGCTGTCACGTGTATGGATTCGCTCATTGTTGAGTTTTCTAAATATGGACTAGAATCAGCATTGCTGAGTGCGCTTCTGCTGATTCTGATGTATTTTATACAAATCATACTTTATGTAATTTTATCAATTTCGATTGGAAATTAGGTCAAAAAACGGATCGATTATTTATGTTAGCTTTAAAATAAGATCAAGAGTGATGCGAATTTCCATCATTTTTTAATATATCTCGTTATAGAGATCATTATTAAATAGCACTATATCCTCAAATAGAAGTAAATAGTAAAAATAAAAAACGTAATAAAGGGAAGTATGGAGGTTACCATGAGAGAACCTGCCAGAAGGCAGAAGAACCAATGATGATGATATCCTCAAAAATCATCATTTTCTTTTCGTTATTTCTTATATAATGAATATAAAATGAGCCCAAGATAGAAGGATACACGCTAATATCGATTTTATGAGCCCAAGATCTTTGAGACTGCGTTCATTATGGATTTACCATTAAAGCTGTAACGAAAAAAGATGAGCTTCACAGCAATCATAACGGGATCGCGAGTTCTGTATCTTCAATCTGTTTAAAAAGTCGATCCATAGATTTGATATTGTTCAAATTGCTTCCTATTTGGTTTTCATTAAAGAAGATTATTTTTTCGTTAAGCTAAGAAAGGTTAAGGAACTGCAGTAAGGAAGTCAACATCCGACTATGGATTTGGACAAAGAATTTATTGCAACAGTAAATCTCACATTCAGAATTCAAGATCATGAGCCCCTTTCTACGAATACGTAAAATTAAATTAGATCTGATTGATTAATCATGTAGGAGAACATTGTATTTACGGAAAGAACTCCATCATAGATTATGTCTTAGTCTACTATAAATTCTCATTTCATTTTTATTACCGCAAAAGTGTACGTCCAATCAGAGCTGAAAAGATTTGTTGCTTGTTTTATTAAAGAGACTCTTGCTTGAGGAAGCTTAATTACTTCTACTCTGATGAGAGGTGATTTTAGGGAGTAGGAATGTGGAGATAGAGGCTCCAAACACATTCAAGATTTCTAGAAGAAACTCATACCCAATAACATCTCTCAGAGAGAAAAACGTCTTAATTATGTTTGGCTGTAAAATTTCTTCTTCTGGTGGTAACAGAACGAACGTTCCCCTTAATATGCGGACAAATAATATGTGGACTGCAAAATTAAAAGTCATTCGTCTTTTTTATTTTGAATCAAATTTCCAATTTCGATAATACGAATATCTTCCTCCTCTTCTGATCCTGATTTCGGGATTTGTCGTAAGCTCTCAAATATATTCTTTCAGTCTAGGACTCGGTAAGTGCTACGAAAGATAATACCTATCCTAAATTTCAATGTTTCGTTTTCGTCGCGAATAATCCGAAAAGTGGTGAATCAACCCGTCTCGTCTTCCAGCGAAGCATCGATGATCTTAATTAATCTTATTAACGGGAACAGAGGTTGAGCGCATGCGCGGACGAGTGCCTTCGCACCCGTAGGGACACGTAAGCGCCGTGACTATATGGATCTTCGCAGAAATAACCCTTCTTACTCGTAGTCTTGAGAATTTTGGACACCGCGGAAATTCTCGGAACCACGAAGTCCTTCCATTTAAATCAGTAGGATTTTTCATTGTCTGACTAAACCATAGAATTCTTTCCCCTAAATTCATGAGTAACAGTTCCAAAGAACAGCTGCAGCCCACGAATATTATGGAACGTATAACTTATCGAACTTATAACTTGTGAATTTGACCAATAATGAGCTGATATAGCTAAAATTAGTCCCAATTTGGAAATATAATTTTGGAATAATTTGCGTTATCTCTCATCTAAGAAAGTATTGGCAAATAACCTATTACAGCCGAAGGTTACGCTTAGTACAGACAACGGTTACCAATGGTTATTCAGAGTCTAGGCGTAAGTTACGGTCGAACATAAATTTGTAAGGTAAGGGCATGGCTTATATAAAAAGCGCGTCGCACTTATTCGATTAGCTGCTATGATCCATGGTACATGATTGAAAACTAACATGAGGGGGTGTGCAGAGGTTGAAATTTCATGGACCAAAACTTCCACTCAAGCGACAGAAAATGAAATTTACTCATAATTCAAAAAACATAAGAAATACCTCGATGATCTCGGTAAATATGGAGGGAATGCGAAATTAGAATAGATAAAGCCAGAAAGTTCAATATCTATCAGGCCTTAGCAACGGACAAAGATTAATAGAATTAAGATTTAATTGCATTTCAGTAACATTTAACTTTCGAGCTCTCGTTCTACAATATTAGGAAATATTGCGTTACGATGGATTTGGCTTACTCTACGCCTCAGATGAATAATCTTTATCATAGATTAGGTCAGCGGTGCAAAACCTCTGCCAATAAAAGGTCCACACAAAATATATTTCCAAGCTTGCGGGACGCACTTATAAACAATTTATTAAGCAAACACATAACTTCGAACATCTGAATTATATATTAGACGGACAAATGCCTAAAGTAACTAGGAAACAGAAATCAAAATTTCATTACATTTAAAAAGTCAGGTATTCATCACCTTATTCCGTAAAGCTTCAAAAGTAAGTACAAAGCTAATCTTCACATAGACTTATAGATAGATATTTTTTACGCCAATGTGATTCTTAATGCCAACATTGATTGCTATGCTTTCACAGAGTAAAAAATTGGACATAAAATTTCCTTTCTTGCGATGAGGATTCGGTATAGTTGTGAAGGAGTTCCCCTATAAGTACTAGAGGGACAGCCGGCCGCATAAGAACGATTCGGAGTCGCATGCGGCCCGAGAGCCACGGGTTGCACAACTCTGTATTACTGTCGGATTGAAAATACTATAGACCTGGACTTTGACGCGTTCCCCTTTGATGATCTGCCATTATAATGGGACATGTTGTGTGCTGCAGGGTAGGAAGTGAATGGAAACAGTTTCTTCACATTCTATATTTGCAAACCTTAGACATTGACGTGGTATAAGAGACTTGGTAGTTCATTGCCGTTTTCCTAGTTGTTTTCCTTACATTGTCTCAAAAATTGGCCGTAAAAGGTGTCCACCATTTTGCCACGTAAAATGAGCAGAGATCCATCTTTGAGCACAAAAACTATAACGAATCAATAGATGAGGAGTCATACTAAATTATGGCATAATCGGTTTTTCCACCAGTTTCCTTCAACCACGTCTACATCGCAGCAAATTTGAAAGTTTTTCAGAAAAATCCGAGAACATCCTTTTCTGTGAAAATTGCCCAAGTTTGACACCCGGTATCTTTATGACGCGTACAAATAACGAAGAATAAAAGGCGGAACAACAAAATTCAATCTTTTCTGAATACCTATGCGAAGTTTCACGTTCCTCACTCTAAAAACCATTTTTGGCCTCTTGGCCAAAAATGGTTTTTTCGATTCTAGCCCACTGTGCGACGTCATCATTATAGCCCTCCTAAAATCTCCTCCCCCAATGCATTTAGGAAAAATCGCCCCTGCATATTTTTTCTAAATTATTTAAAAAGTGTGTAGTAAAAATTTCAACTGCGTAGGATCGAATTTGTAGAAGGAGATCGATTTGTAGTTCAGACGCTTCTTATGCATGTGGGATATATTATCTTATATGTTAGATCAATTGAATCGTATACTTTTCCTTTTCTTTCCTCTCTTTTCAGTTTTCAGCTGTCGACGCCGGAAGAACATATACTTCGAGCTGCCAGAATGATCAGTACACCATATTTAAGCTTTTTATCTCTCTGTTTTCGCGGGTAATTTCGCTCCCCTTCTTGTGTGGGCGTTTTCCCGCATCGTGGGTTTTTCTCCGTAAACCTTCAGTTGAGGAGTTTTTTCCCACGACCCAAATCTTTTTATTTGTATATATCTCTTACTTTGTGTTCTTTATTCTTTTTACTTTTTTTATTTTATTTATTTTTAATGTTTGTATTAATTTAGGTTTAGCATTATATAATATTAGGACTTTTAGATTTGTAATAATTTACCTTAGATGTTAGTTGTAAGTTGACTTAATTTGTGTAATTTTTTATATCAATGACTCAGAGGTTAGGTGTAAGAGAGGCCCATTGTGCCTAACCTCACCGTAAGGGTGAAATAAATAAATAATATTAATGCTTTTAGATTTGCATCAATTTACCATAGATGTTAGTTGTAAGTTGACTTAATTTGTGTAATTTTTTATGTCAATGACTCAGAGGTTAGGTGTAAGAGAGGCCCATTGGGCCTAACCTCGCCGTAAGGGTGAAATAAATATATAAATAAGGTTAGTAAATCACGATCGGATCTCACCAACGCGGATTATGCTTTAGGACTATATACCACATTTCTGCTTAGAGTTTGGTTTTTCTGTGGCACCTGGTCGTTGTTCCACAAAGTTGTAAAGATGACCGAGTCATGAATTTGCACGAATTTACCGTGTTTTGGTTTGGTTTACGTCGACTCAGATTAAGCAGGAGATCGATATTGACTCTTAATGTATACTATCTTAAAGGCAAAGAAATTCCCTTTCAAATGATGTATAACATGTCACATTATAATGGCAGCTCATCAAAGGGGAAAGCGTCAAAGTCCAGGTCTATACTATTTTCAATCCGACAGTAGATGAACCGGTACTTTATGACCACATGATGAATAAAATCAAACGTGTATCAAGGGATTATCTTTGCCCCATTTCCTGATTATGCTGTTTCCATAATGAAACCATTCCCAAAATAAGATTCTTATGTAAAATTTACTATATTTCCCCGTATTAATTGAATAATTAGTTTTTATGAATTTTGATCGTTCTTGTGATATTCGTTTTTCTAAAAAATATATCTCTGAAAGGGGTTAATACAATTTCTTTGATGCTAATAGGTTTAAGAGTCATGAACACAGGATGTAAATTATATCCTAATCCGTAAAATCAGTTCTATAATATAAAACACGCTAATCGTGGCGGGAAATGGAAGAATCTAGCATAAGCTTGAGAGTAATTTTCACATATCAGAGGTTCCACAGAAAGGTGAAATCATTAGCAAATCATTAGCGAGATGTCTAAAAGATTGACGAACTCATATGTGTAGAAAAATTCCAGCGGTAGAAATTCCATTGGTTCCCTGCGGAAAATACTTTTCCTACTTTACCGAATTTAGGAGATACTTTAAAAGGAGTCATCTGAACAATATTTTTGCTTAATTTGATTCCCATTCTCCGCATAAAATTTCGATATTTCGGTATTCTCTGGATGTACATAAATACAAGTCCTCATAAATCTCCATAGAAACGTGATGTGGTTATTAGTGCGTTCGGACGTCCCGCTGAACGCAACCTCCAGCAGATTCTTGGAACATCCATCGTTGCTTAACTCATTTCCGCTAATGAGTCCAATATTTTTCATTTCATTTTCGCTCAGTATCCTTCTGGGAGGTTATTAATAAATGCCTTCCGTCGTGCGGACATTTCAATTAAAACCATCACAATAATTCTTTCCATTTTGAAGAGTATTCAGCCCAGCCCATGTACGAAACCTCTTCGACCACGCCCTTTTAATCCCCAAAGTAAATGTGGTGCCATTTCTGTCAAAACAAAGATTAACAGACGCTCTTATTTCCGAAGTAATTGTTCCCTTCCTTTCGCAAGGAGTATAGTGTTGTTTGTCTTCGTCTCTACGTACCCTTAACGAGATTTGCTAAGTGGATAAGGGTTTGCGAAACTGAGTAATATTTCCGGAAACGCGGGATAAATTCCTCAAGGTCCGTGGGACAGACGTCGCCTGACGTCGAAGGACGTGTCTTTTTGGGGCGGCGCCGTCGGCCCAAAGGCGTCTGCACGACGAGTGAAACCGTCCAATTCATCCGACGTTCTCGCAAGAGGCGAACGCTGACGATCCCAAAAACCACAAGAATGAGAGAAAGGGGCAAATTCCGAAGTGACCGTCCTCCAAGAGTTGGCGCCGCCCACCTCTCCCGTCTCAGGTGCGAAGAGCCTCCCAATTTTCTACGCTTCTGCCACCGTTATTGAAACTTTCCCTCCGGCGACGATCAGGGCAGTGGCAGCAAAGAAGCTCGTGCGTGAACCCTATGGAGTTTCTCTCTCAGCGATGTTTGTTTTCGGTGTCCCTTTTGAGGTTCAACATCCGGTAAGGTGGCCTATTGAAGTTTTCTTTTGTGTTCGAAGCGATATTTGAAGAATGAGAGGGAGGGGCCGAATGCACAGAGAAATCGATGGTAGACAAAAAAAGACAGAGAAAGCAGCTCCCATCCTTCGTGGTGACGAGTTATTGATTTTGTCCCATTTACTTCTTTTATATCTTGCCACGGATCCGAATATTTTCATCAACTTTAACATGGGAACTCTGCATTGGGGCCTTGAATGGCTGCAAGTAGGAATTGTTTCGATCTCAACCTCTTTCTCATACACGCCTCTAATTTCACGATGGATTTCGTTACGTAGTGGTATTAGAGGGAAAACAAAGATGTGTCCAAAAATGTGTGAAATCCATTTGCGTTACTCCTTGAATAAATATTAGTCAAAATGATAAACGGAGGCTCTTAGAGAGAAGACGAAAGATGTCACAACATAATACCTTTAACGTGGCTGATTTTGTGTATTTAAATTTATTACGACGCAATCGAGCCCAATGTAAATGCCTTTAAAGGTTTTTCTTCTTCAGCGATCAATCCTTGGATCGGTCTGCAGCAGTCTTCCAGTCGGCTCTATTTCCTGCTTTTCTTCTCAATTCTATGTAGTTGGTACAGCCAACATCTTCCATTCTCTGTTGTATGTATCTAAGAAGAGGTCTTCTTCTACATCCCTTCCTCCGCCATTCCCTCTAATATTGTCTTAATAAAGATCTCGTGGAGTGGAATACGATATACACCACTGTTCAAAAGAATTTATCTTCTTTTTCTCTTCTTTCCCTATCGTCCATGTTTCACATTCATACGTATGTTCTCACCAATCTCTTCATTATCCGCAGGCTGATGTTGTATGTATAAGAAGGCGTTTCTTTTGGTTAAAAGCCACCTCTACCAATTCAGTCAACGTTGTTGCAGGAGAAATAACTGAATACCAAGCTCTAGCAATTGCCTACAATAATTTTATTAGTGGTGAGAGTGCAAGTGCAAGTCAAAGTTTTGAAAAAAAACAAACTATTCAGAACAATCAAAAGCGAGAACTAAATCTGTTATTTAAGGGCGACTTTATTAAAGACATTTAAACATAACGACGGAACGGGTGAATTTCAAACAGAAAACCTCTTAGTTTCTGCTTTTAGTAAGACTTAAGTACGCGCATAGTGATAGCTTGCTGGTTTCTGGTTGCATCAAACATTGATTGTTTAAAATTCTTCAAAATAAAAAAAATGTTTAAAATCCGGGCGCACAACTATATCTTCCGGTGCTGGGAACACTGCGAGGATGGTGGAATGTGTAGAAAGATAAGAAGCTAAATAAACATGGACGGCCATTTAAAATGTAGTCTAGTCACGTAGATGTGTGATGAGTAAGCCGAATGCTTTTGGGAGATGTTTCCACGTTAATCTGTTTATCGCGTTTGCGCGAGCAAATAAATTCGTGGAGTTCCAAAGAAAAATCCAAGTGTGTGGCGTCCGACCTTGTCTGCGCTCTGACTAACACATTCGCACTTTTCTTTCACCGACATATTTCATTAACAACCAACCAGCACTTGTGATCACGCGCATGAGAGTTTAGTCATATTGTTTTCAAATTCAGATTTATTGATCTTCGGCATGTAAGCTTCGGGATGCTTAGATAATTTTATGGAAATAAGGTTTATTCTTCGTCGTGGGGACGGGAATTGGTCATCAATGAAATCGTCTGTTTTGGTATGAATATTCTATTCACACCAACTTATCGCTATGATAAATTGAAGCTTATAGTTCCGGTAGGCTTGATGGTCTGTGAACTTATACGACCCTTTCCAGATGTGATCTTTACGTTTAAGACGGGATGTAAAGAAATGAGCGGAGGAAAATAATTCTTGAAACATCTTTGGGAAGGAAATAATCATTGGATTACAACGGGATGAACGTGCTAAACGACAATAAATTTGAACTGAAGGAATAAGAATGCGCAGTGATGGAAGGCGTGAATGGAGGATGATGTAAGATATATCTGAGGAAGACAAAGGAAAAAATCGCAGACAATTTCTTTCGACGCCTCACAATTGATTATCAGCGAGATAGGATCTTCGGATTAATGGGAGGAGTGGGTTTGACGTTAAATGGGCGCGTGGGTGGTTCCGATGGAAAACCGATTCATGCGATGATTTACAGGCCATTTTATCGCCGTCACCAGCCGAGTGTATCCGCATCGAAATAGAATTTTTTCCTCCTTTTATAGGTCGCTCAGGATGTGTCTCAGGTGCGCGGGAGGGCACACTCGAATGACGCCCTCGCTCGGGCGTGAAAGATGTGCCGTTTCTTCCTTCACTTTTTTAGCCAAGTAATTTCTATAACCGTCTGTTTGTTATCCAGAGTTCTTAAGGCTTTACTTATCACGTTACTGGTTAATTGACTGTGTGGGAGGACAAATCGGACTTTCATCGTACAAATTTATTAATTTATGTGTAATTTGCCTGAATAACTTTAAATAAATTACACATGATATAATTTGTGTTTTTTTATTTGAAAGATGTAAAAGAAATATGCTAGGATAATTTCGCCGATTTAATCACGGGTCAATGCAAAATTATATGTTGTTAGTTTGGCTTTTTTTACGCTTTAATTAAAAAAATCGCGGTACACTAAAATAAGACAGTTTCAATAACACTTAAAATTAATTAAGAAAGAGTATTATGCGTATAATGAACATTATTCATAGTTTTCGTCATCTCTTGGAAGGATGAGATGTATTGTGCATAAAAATGTTCCAAGCACATGATGGTAACGTATTATGCGGCGCACCAAAAGCTTACTGGCAGCAGACCAGTGTGCCGTAGTGCACCGTGAAGAACGCATTGTCCTAGGTGCTCTTTAATATATTTTCAATACGCTGAAATAGTAACATAATGCATTTAAAATGTCGCAATTAGTTTGTGATAGCCGCTTAGCAAGGGCATGCATAGGTAAACTTTCTCAATGGAAGCTTTCAATATATTGTTTAACAAAGTTATTCTCAGAAAATCTTCGATAGAGGACTTCAAAAAATTGGTTCATATGAAGCTAAGGAGATTTTGTGTACGCTTAAATTAATACTTTACGTAATGGTTAACCTGGTTGACGGTATGAGGATAGTGAGTCAATTACACCGCTATGCTGGCTTTTTCTCTCACGGATTATTTTCAAGAGAAGACCCTGATGATATATTTCTTTAATAACTATTACGCAATATTCTTCTATGGAAATGTATGCAAACCTTACTTCCCTGAAAGACAAATATCTCCAATATAAAGTTTCCATACTTCATTCTTACCATTATGCCTCCTCTATTGATTTCCGTTTCGCATACAGCTTATTATCAGAATAATTTAAATGAGTTGAAGTTTAAATCTGAAGATAAGTATGCAGTTGACCCTGCACCCTCATTAATTAAAATTAAGGATTATTATTCGAAAAATGAATTACTCTGTTGAGTGGCAGAAATAAAAATTAATGAATTGGTAAAATCTTCAGACAATGAAATATATTCAAAATAGCGATAACTTTGGAGCAAAATTTGGAAAGACAATGCTACCACGATATATTTAATTCTACCAAGGATAATTGATTGATAATAATTACTCTCTGTTGTGTAATATGTGACGTCACTCACCGATAATCTTCAAGTTTTTCCGACAAATTTACTTGTATTCTGTAATTGGAAAACATTCGGAACTTTCGGTGCTTATTATTAGAAAATTTTTCTTTTATTTGAAAGTATAAGGGATTTTAGTAGAAAGGGACGGATTGTGGATCGTTTAAAACTCTATAAATGTGAAGAAGATCGCCGCCGATATAAAAGGCACCGTAAACAAAAACTCCGACGTCCATTTGCTCTCATGGAATTTCCATTAACGACCGATGATCGGGACTCTACGGCTGACCCCATTGCGAGATATTCCTTCCTCTGCTAGTCATTCACGTCCTTTTTAGATTCTTTTGATCTTCCACTTTTCGAAATGAATTTCCAAACGCTCAATTTCGATTATTTATCGCTGTAATCTAAAAGAGGGAAAGGTGGAATACCTTATTTTATCCCTTTCGAATTGATTCATTTTATGGTGATATGCTTGTTTATTCAAAGGGTTGGATGAAAAAGCAATTACATTGCAATTAAAGGGTAATGTGATATCACAAGAATCGAAGAGAGGTGTATTTACTTTATACGGTAAAGCCGTGAGGCTGAATTCCAAGAAATCCCAAGACAAGTGTAAAAAAAGTGTTTTTTTTCAAACTTGTTATTCCTAAACCTCATTTGTTATTCCTTGATCTCATTATTCCTCAACCTTAAATAATCATATCCCGCAAGAAGTAATTTGTTTCGATAAAAGTTTTGTTCTAACTTCGTTATTGTGAGTCGGTAAGAGATTCTTCAGAGCAATAGTTCTGCAGGTGTTCTGTACGAACTGTTTTGTTACATTTAATATTTTTATTACAGGGCGATTGCATAATTTGTGACGGAGGAAATTTCTCGTTTACCATAAATATCATAATTGAATCTTCGACAAAAACTGCTAGACTAAGGTTAATTAATAAACTGGAAATAAAAGAACTAAAATCTTAGATCAAATCTAAATTGGTCTTACTCCAAATTACATCTATTGGTAAAAGCGGTAGCTTTGACTATGAATGAGAGTAAAAGCCTTGCAATGTAGCTATCGGTTAGTTGTTATTGCAAATGCTTGAGGATATAAAAGGCGGGGAGAATATATTTCATACATGGTATAACTTGAGCAAAGGCGAAGAGGAATCTCTCCTATACAATCCGAGGATCTAATCCCTTTTGTCTCTCTAATGTACTCTTTTTCAAAAATACTGATTGTCTTTACCATGACCGACGTTCAACTCAAGAGAGTTCGTTTTTAATGGAACGGCTTTTTATAAGTTTATGCAACTCTTAATACAACAAAATATACGCAGTAACATCAAGAGGAGCTATCAGAAGTAATAATCAATCTTTACTTTTCCTAGACTGGTAATGTCAGAATTATAGGACAACCCGGTACTTATGTTTAGCTAAGCATCGTTTAGATTGGAATTTCTAGCTGAGATGTTGTGTCGCCAAAGTGCCGGCTTGAACGACGCAAAATATTTTGCATTAGTTATCTCGAAAGTATCGCTAACGGAGAAATCTAATGTTTGTATACATAAGTAGACGCAACAAGAGAGTAAACATTGCTTTCTACGAGAAGGCAATGACTCTGAGTTATCTTGCATAATTTTCCGAAGAACCTCAATCTCTCTTCAATTTGTCTAATGGAAAATAACACAAAGGTGCTGATCAGCGTACACTGTTATCCAATAAGACACAAGGAAAGCACATTAGCACCTAGAATGTTTTGAGTTTGTGAAACAAACGGTATAGGGTAGGAAGGTAGATAAAATGCAGATAGTAACCGAGGATAGAATAGAAGATTCTCATTTATGCAATGAATTCCTTGTTGTTCAACTCTCCTGTCGACTATAAATCGACCAAAATCACGTTAAGATAAATTTTAATAAATCTGCGAATCACTCGGCATTTTTTGGGATTTTGCTTCGATTTTGTCGCATTCCTCTGATTAATAGGTATTTGAAATTGGCTCGAATTTTAACTTAATCTAAAAGAAGGGTATATTAGAGAGAAATCAAGGCAGTACATTTAAGAAATACAGCTGTTGTTCGTAGTTTACAATAGTTTCACGATACTGGCTGTGCATAGAATTAATGTGAAAAAAGGAAAAGGGTTTATACGTTTGAACTATTATGTCCATCACCAAAAAAGTGTAATTATGCTTTACCCGAATATTGGAATCAGGAGACCGTTGAGATGCTTTTATGTTTCCTAATAGGTTTTATTACGCAAAAATCGCCCTCACATTCAGAAGACCCCTCGACGGTTTTGCCCAATGAAAAGTAGATGCGAATGTAATTGATGTGATCTTGCTTAACTTGTTGGAACGCCATAGAGAAAGAAATAAAAAATGCTAAGTAGTTTCCACTCGAATCAATTCGTGTGGAAACATTTCTATAAAGCATTTTATATTTCTCTCTCAAGAGTATATGCGTTTAATCATTCCGGAAATAGAATTAAACATTACTATTTGATACAGAACTATTAGTTTCAGTACGTTCAAATGGAACTTGCTGATACGTTTTAAGAGGAAAGTGATTAATATTAGGCAAAAAATTGCATATTATAGCATATTGTTTATTAAAATAATATATATGCCTTTTCATATGCAGGGACCAGAAATTCGCAATTTAATATGGAATAGAACATCTATTTTAAAACTAAATTTTTAGAGGTTTCGTGATAATTCACGCATTTTCCAGTTTGAGTGAAAATGTTCATAGAATCTCAAATAATATACTAATCTCTCTGTCGTAATTGTGATTTAAATTTAACTTTAGAGCCAGAGTTCACAACATACTGGCCATTTCGATTCGGCGACATAGAAATCAAAGGACAGTCTCTGTATCTATATTTGTTAATAAAGATTTGTAAAGATTGTAAAGAAATTTCCCCGAATATCACATGATATCTGAAGATACAATGATTGATATTTATGGGAAATTTTCGTTAGTTCTTCCATAGGAAGAACGAATTCTTCAACTTTTTAATGTTAACACTTATGATGTACCAGTTAAATTGGAATGCTTGGTTCGATTTCATCAATGTTTTCCATTCTATACTTGAACCGCAAAGTTTAGGTATACTATGGTCAGTAAAAATATTAAATACTAAAAAATAATTAATTATTAAATAAATAGAATTAAAATGCGCCCTAAAGTGAAAAGTTTGGCTCCCTTGCTTCATACTGTAACTAACGCTAATCAATGTTACTTATATATAAATTAAAGTATTATCGTGAATTTTACTTGTAATTATTCTGTATGCTTTGGTATATATAATTCCTATTTCTTTTAAGGTTTAAATACTGATTCTAATTTGATCTTGAACACTCATAACTATTAATTAGCTTAATTACTCGTAACTTGTAAAATATTAATATTTATTAAGCTACTTGAAATTTTTAGATGTTTTTTTAGACATTTTATCACTTAGCTTTATTCTCATCACTTAAGAGGTGAGCTGTTGATTTCTGATGATTGGTGGTGATGACGACGAATTTTTTCACACAGGTAAAAGGTTAATTAAGGTAACTTTGCACTTAAATGCGTGCACCTAGGAAAAATGGACATGAAAAGTGTCTGACAGGATGGTTCCAGGTTCGAGTTCTGTCAGTCCCTTTTATGTCCATGTTTTCTTGGAATGATTTTTTGCGTAGGCGTTAATTTTTACGGCAGAAGGCCTTCCTGCCGACTTCCGGTAAATCGGACACACCAAACCATTCCCTAACCAGAAAAACTCGATTAGCCGAAACCCGAACTGGCTAATCTTGGGGCTGGAGCGATAGCACACTTAACCACCGCGGGCGGTTAGCTATAGCTTTCTATTGGTCACATAAAATTAGACCCACTTAGATAGCGTGTTTGTTTGTTAAATAAAATTGTAGCTTTCTTGGGTAAGCAGTCAATCTCTTTATATTTCGTAAGAAACGTACCACGAATTTTTTAGTCTTTGTAAGGCTATGAGAATCATAAAATGCTTAAGTTTGAAGAACGATAAACTTGACGTAGGAAAGCGTTATATCGTGGGAGGCAAAAATAATAGGATTAGTTGTGAAAACGTTTTCAGATGCAACTTTGAACTCCTAGCAATTCTTTATTCAGAATTAATGACAGTTAATTAGGAATATTTTAAGAATCTTAAGTACCGTAATCTGCTGGTTGAACTCGTTACAAAGGAGATATATAGAGGTCTCACTGTTCGCTGCTTAACGATGCTCGTCATTTACACGTGTAACCTCATATTTCGAGAGTTATTAATATTCCCTAATACCGAACCCAATATATCTTCGTTATTTCTGTAGTACGGTTTCCTTCTCGCAATTCAAGTTCCCCCTTTCGTTTATACTTCTGACTTTATCACTTCACAATCATCCAGGTTAAAAAGACATTTCACCACACTTCTTTAAACGAACGCATAATTACACCGCAATGCCAGGCGTCGCCCCGTTCGAATCCAACCGCTTCTCCGCCTCGTTTCAGTTATCCCACGCTCCACAAGACGAGAGGGAGAGGGTTTCATACGTGGGGTTAAGGAGAAGAATTGGCGGATGAAAAGGAAATAATAGGGGTGGGGGACAGAGATAGCTTATTGACAGCGCGAAATTGAGGCTACCAAGTCTTTTCTTACATTTAACCCTCTGGGGAGAAGCAATGGAAAGAACGGCATGAATAGGAGGGGGGGAATGAGTCACCCTGTAGATGCAGCGTCATCGCTGGACAGGTGTACCTCCGCCGAGGAGGCTGTGCGTGTCGCGGCCGAGGAAGTGATACATCTCTTGGAAGCGCCTGTTTCAAGGGGAGGCGCTCAAAGTGGATGCAGGGGGCGGAGGAGATGTATACAAGGAGTTCTAAATGGGAGAAAGTTGGAAAGAGAGGAGATGAAGAGGGAGATAATACGGGAGGAGATAAACAAGCAGAGGTGCGAGCACGTTCTGCGCTACATTCAAACGATTTAACATCTTTAACGAGTGGGAAAGTCATGGCGAAGGAAATTACTAAAAAAGCTCTTTCTGTAAACTCACAGCGGGGTTATTTATTTATTGTGCTATTCCACTACAGATATACTCTGGGTCAGGTCAGGCGACGTTAATTTACACAACATTCAACAATGCAAACAATAATTAAAAAATTCTGCAAATATAAATACCAAACAATTGTTCTTTAGCAACCCCGGCCACGCGCTACAATAGTTTACAAACTTCTCTTTCACATGTGAAAATAGCGAACTCCGTAATTCGCTACCTGATTGGTATACCTAATACTATCTGGAAAAAGACCAATAATAGCTATCCATTCTTACTACAATCTCGTGAAATCTCTTTGACATCTTGTATCGAAAATAGCGACATCGCGTATTTCATCGTGTCAACCATTACTTAAAAATTTCTGGAACAGCTTGTGCCTATACTCGGTTCTTCTATCCTTAAGAGAGTCCCAACCGAGGGTTTCGATCTCCACCTAACACAAACTTGGCCTCCCCTCACCTTTATCACCTTTTTAAATTCTTCATTTAATCCTATTAGATAATAGTTCCATAAAGTTATATTCTTAAGAATGTATCAAAACGTAAAGGTCGGTTGACATAAAAGAAATGCTTCCGATGTTTTCCTCTCTTATTCGATAAATACACGTAACAAAGAGAGGATAGACTTTCATTCAAATTCTTTTTCTCTCGCTTCTGTAGCATTTATGAGTCGCTTGAATTCATCTATCCTGCAATGTTAATTATAACTCGGAAAAGGAGAATTACACTTATAGATCGAATGATGCATGCATTAAGTTCGTTATGCATGTGGATAAAACGAAGAAATAAACACTTTCAGATTCTTTGTCATCCTAAGGTTTATAATAAATTTATTTAATGTTATTCACCTAGTGCGGCGATGTTTTACATGTTTTGTAACGATATATAATGTTTCCATAAAAAAGTTAATGTAAACAGGCAAAATTCCATAAAATGAATAATTTTTATAAGTAAATAAATAATTTCTCATTAAAAAATTGAGAATTGCTTTGTAAAACTTTCCCCTAATGTTGGAATAAAATCTCTATTATTCATAGAGATTTTATTAGAACATCGGGGGGAAGATGCAAAAAACTGATCAAATTTAAACAAATTTGAAATCGAACTTTTGATTTATGACATGACGCGCTCAAATTCCCAAACGATTATGCGTTATTTTTCCATCGCATAAAGTAAGTCGCTAACTAATTAAGATAAGATAGACATCTCTCTTGGGCTCCCGGATAACCAAGTGGGCAACGCGTTCGAGTTAGGTAAAAGCAGTCCCGGGTTTGATTTCCGGTGGGGACCTACGTGCGAAATGAAGTTATCGATATTTAAAGTTCACTGCCGGGTTAAGGAAGGCTAAGGGGCTATCGGCCCCCTTGATGACTTAGTAGTACTGGCAATTTGCCTAAGTTCTGACGAGAAGCTAGAAAGAATAACTGACTATGAAGTTTTTCCACGGTTACTATACATTTATCACTACAAAATGTCGTAGTAGTAGTATTGTTAAAAGTGCTTCGACAGCTTAGGTCATTTCGCACGTGGGCCCCCACCGGGAATCGAACCCAGAACCGCTTTCACCGAAGTCGAACGCGTTGCCCACTTGGCTATCCGAGAGCCCAACACAAAATGTCATTTTCGTATTTAATTTGAGATGTCTCAACCAATGTCCTCATTAAGGAAATAGTATTAAATAGCTCCTTCCAGGGAGTTTGTTGCCCCTGATAAAAATTAAGCGTTTACTTTTGGATTATGTAAGTTATGGGTTACTTTAGATGCATTTGCTTTACAAATATCATTCTCAAGTGAAAATAATGCCCTTGCTGGGACAGCAAAACTGGATTTTCAGAAAAGATCAGAATTTTCACTCAACTCCCTAAGATGCAGTAAAGAGAGGATTATAATTCGTCGCTCCTCCTAGTACTCTGGAAAGTAAGTTTAACATACTTTTCAGCTATTTTATTCTATTTTTCCCAAAGAAAGAACATATAATAGTTGTCGACCCCATTTAGTCAATACAAAGGCAACGTTTATCGAGAGGATATACAAGGCCATTGTCTGCTTATATTTGCATTCCACATATAGACGTTCTCGGAATAAATATGCGAGTAGAATTTGGAATTAACATGTGTTTTCAACGGAAGCTGTTTAGCTAAGAGTTCAAACACTGAGTTCTCCGTAAACAGAAATAATGATCGTCGACTTCCTGGAGTTCATCTACTCTTTGTCTACATGCGATTCGGACTCCGTCCGGTTGCCAGATTTTCATCTTTTCTTTTGAATATACAATCTCAATCCTTCTTTTTTCTACAGCCTAAATTCGCGTCTTACCACTGACTAATGGTATTCTGCCGAATATCCTCTTCGAGAGTTACCATTGGAAATGGATAACTGAACAAATTGAAACTTTCGCTGAATACGAACAGGATTGAGGAAAACTTAGGTAAACGTCAATTTACAAGCTCTCGATTTATGATACCCCTAATTCATGCATCAATTTTCGAAATATTCAAACACATATTTAATTGAAAATTCCGAAGGGCGCTGATAATTAAGATGAATGAATGGAGATTGCCTATTCAGTTTATTTAATTAAAGCTTTAGTCGCAATTATTCGATTTTTTACTAACATTACGTTCTCGGGCTTTCTCCTCAGTCATCACTGACCTTCCTCACAAGTCGCGTTTAGTGTTGCAAATTTAATCCAATTTTCACGGCTCATTCTAACGTAAGTCATTCTACTTTCTCTTTTTCTTTTGCGCAGTAGTTTACTTTTTCAGGGATGTAATTGTCTATTTAATCTCTTAAATTTACATTAAGTACATACATTTCTTTTTTTTCCACATAAAATTTCATTTAGAAATTCAATATGTCAAGAACACACATCTGTTCGTTAAATTGTATCTCATTTAATTTTACGTTACAAATTTGCGTTTCACGAACTACTGTTTGGAATGAATTAATTCATAAAAGGAAATGTATACTCCTATGGTAAGTAGCTTAAATTTTAATCCAATGGTAATTTCTAAAATTTCCCAATTTTTTCGATCTTTAATCTCTCATCAAACGCAAACTCTACGCAGAAATGAATTTCCGCAGACAGCTTTAGAAACGCTTATTTATAATTAAAAAGAAACTTAAAGCGGAACTTACAATCAAGCGTACATTAATCATAATCAGTGAGGCAAACAAGGAGCCCTGCAAGCACGCTTTAATTTATTAAACCCCTAAGAAATAGGAGATCGAGCAATTACTTGATTTATTGAGCACTTGATATGCGGTTGGAGGTTAAATCAATATTGGGCGTTCGCCATCTGTGAAACGCATCTGGGCAAGCAAGGGAAATAAAACTAGAGAATGCTACTGCAATTTCGTCGGTGCACTATGGCGTATCTAAAAAAGTAAACTCCAATTCCCTTATTATACTTGTCATGTCTAGCGACCACAAGAAGATTCAGGACAAACATCCCCCATCTCTTCCATACGGGTCTGTATTTACCAATTCCATATTGTAGAGGGAAGTAATGAGGAAGAATATGGTTCGACCATTCGCTCCACTCTCTTTATTATTTGGGCCATTTTTCGAAGAGGGGAAACGAGCAGTTGGGGCGCCGAGGGAACAGGATGCCGCCTTTCCCCTCGGCAAACAATTTTCCTTTACTCTTCCCTTCTATGGCTCCATAACGTAATTCCATAATTGATGAAAAGTTGACAAATAATCTAGTAAGTAGTAAATGTTTCACAAACCTTGGAGTAGGAATAGTGATATTGTGAAGTATATGTTCATCATTCAAATTATGCCAAAATTTACCTATTCAATCACCCGAGTGTATTGCTTTGGTGGTAAAATTGTGTTAACTTCAGGATTGCACCATGGTCTAGCACTCGCTGAATCTAACTCTCATTTAACCAACAATATCTACTTTATGAAATCCCTTTGTCTGTTTGCAAGTACAAATTAATGTAACAACCATTATCTATTCCCTGAGTTTAAATGAATCTGAATTCAAGAGAGTCAAAAATGCTTACAAAAGTTTTCCCCCCTTCCTATACATTATTTAACACTCTAAAATAATGTTATATTTTTCCCCTTGGCCCAGAGAATATTAATGTGTGTGAATTTATGTCGCTGTTATTACAGCATTATATCAAGAGCCAAGATAATTAATTCACGTAAGAAAAATTTTCCGCTTGAGGGAAAAACTGATTGCTAACAATTACTCTCTCTACCCAATTATTCACAAGAAAAGATCGTGCAGATTTTAAGGAAGCACTTTGTCCTGAATTTCAAGTTTTTAAAAGGACGTGGTTATGATTTAAACTCTTATGGTTATGGCTGAGTTCTGAGGGAACTGGGTTCAATCACCAGTTACATCAATTTATTTGCCGGCATTTTTTCTGGGAGATCACAGGTCGAAATAGCCTGCAAAAATTAATTCAGGAGGTAAAACTCTGAGTAATAATAGGAAGCGTAGTGCTTGCCACATCACCTTCATTTCAGGTTCAAGTATTAGTGGCCTTAACCTGTTTACTCTCGAGAGCGTTGATACGCTATGAAAGAGAAACTATTCGTGTTATTCATAACATTACTTTTATATGCGTCGAATATGAGAAAGTTGCAAAGATCTTTTACTTTAGGAAAGAACTGTGAATTTCAATTTTATACAAGAGAACATATTTGACTCCCTCAGTATTTTATTTATTTCCGCAATCTCTTTGAAATGTAATTTTTACATGACAATAACGTAATATATTCTCCTTGTGGGATTTCGGGACACCTTTGCACAGAAACAGTTACGCTGTGATTGAAGGCAGGGCAAGATGGATAAATATTATTACAAGAGTTAGCAGATACAGATACGAAAGGAACATCAGAATTTCTACGGTATATGTATAAACGACCACTTCTACAGTTTTCAGAGGTTACCTATGGGCCATACCTTAGCTCCGGCTATCATGCAACGTTTCTCACGCGAAGACGCGACAGAAATTCGTTTATTGTAGAATGTAAATTTAATCCCGTATCTGCACGACTGGCTACTCACTAGCCCAGACCTTTCCCTAAGCCAAATACTAGACATCGTAACCTTTTTAGAATGTGATTTGGGCATAACTTTGAATCACCGGAAGTGTAAATTCGCTCCAACAACCGCCATGGAAAATCTAGGGACTTGGATAGATACGGATCAAATGCAAATATCACTCTTGCCAGCAACTATTGCCAGAATACACCTTATAATATGCATTCTTCCACGATTAAAGAAGGAAGACATCCCGAAGGCCGCTGGGTTTCTAAGCTGGTGCGTATATGTGCTCAATTTGCCCCGGTTCCTCATCAAAGACGCTTACGTGAAAAATACCAAATGGTTCACCATTATGGTGAATAATATAATGCTTCTGTTTTCAATGGAGTTAAACGTTTTAACCTGTTACTAGTTAAGACTATTATTGTATACACGGATGCCACCCCTTTGCAAGGTGCCATTGTAATCCCGGAATGGGAAAGAGAATTTGTTCATAAGTTTGACGAAGAAACCCCGATTTACTTAGCAGAAGGTTTCATGGCCCTGTTGGCCCCCTTTATGTTGTTGCAACTAGGTTTAATTACAAAATATTATAATGTGACTATTTACTGTGACAATGCGGCAGTTGTGTACGCACTAAATAAAGGTAAAGGTGTCTTGTTTCATGAT
Source organism: Ladona fulva (assembly GCA_000376725.2). Classification (NCBI taxonomy): domain Eukaryota; kingdom Metazoa; phylum Arthropoda; class Insecta; order Odonata; family Libellulidae; genus Ladona; species Ladona fulva. Next base: position 2,204,979 of record KZ308274.1, read on the forward strand.
AATAGCAATTGTATGATGTTTGTAGAAATAATAAAGGAATTGCCACGAGGTGTGGCCTGGGCGTTCGTTCCCGGTCGGCTGAATCCTACTGACCGTCCTTCCAGGACTGTCCCGTCTCATATGCCTGGTCAACAATTCAGCCAGCCAGGTATATAAGGCGGGCGCTTGGATGGGCGGTTAGTCTGGATCAGTCGAACTGCGGGAACGGACCCCAGATCATCATCGATGTTTTGTAAATATTACTCAGCTACGAAATAAATAAATCGTATCATAATTATCATTTGATTAACGGAAACAAAGAAAAACCAATTACAACCGTTTAAATAATTCTGAAGATCACAGACAAATACGACAATGACAAACACCCATGCCCTAACCCAGAAATATCCGGTCAGCCGGGACTCGAACTCGGGACCTTGGAGTTAGAAAGAGTACTAGCGATTAGCTAGAGTACTAACGATTCCGCCACCGAGAGCGGCAGATAAACGGAAGTATGTGGAATAAAACTTCCCATTCTAAGAAAAACCTCTTATACGACATTAAATATAATTTATATCAATTTGTGTAAGATCGTTTCTGTGCGTTATCAATAAGAGAGGTCTCGAAAATAATGAAACAATTGGCGACACAACATATTGGTACCTTTCAATCTGGTCAGATAGAAGCAATCCATCCAAGAGAACTGAACTCCGTAAGTGATGAACTTGCTGACCGCAGTGCTGCCAAAATCTCTGCTCATCTTCTTACCTAAACCTCTCACGTACCACCGTTTTCCTTCACTCATTTCATGCCCCTCTCCGCTGCAATCAAAAACCCCTCCTAACCTCCTTATCTTCTCCCATAACTGAGTTTACGCACGCGCTAACCCTCTCTCTCCGGTCAAATGTAGGGAAGTATGCGGTGGGCGGAATGTTTGTCTTCAATGAACAGTATATTCCCTTGTGCCTGTTTACCATGAGATCCCCACATTGGGATGCAAATGTTGAATCCTGCGATGGAAGAGAGTTGATTAGGGGAGGGTGTGTAGTGGACGGGTGTCGCGCGAGGGTCAAGGATTGAGAAATAGAGCAAGAGAGAGGGGCGTGGCGGAAAAAGAGGTCCTCCATGGTCCATTCCTGTCGTGTGGCCCTCTTACATCCTTCCCTCTTTCCTCTGCTGAGGCAGCACAGCGGAAGAATATAAAAACAAGCGACTCGTAAACGACCGGCTATATATAATACGAGCGAAAGGCAAATATAAAACACTTTTGTTGAATTCTTGTTATGATGTGAGGATTAAATTTGCATAGTTTTATTCCCTAATTAAAGTAGTCAACAAAAGCTCTCTTGCTAGAAACTTGTTCTAACTACTCTGGTATAAAAGATTATGAGAGTGGCAAATCGAAATCCGTCGTGCTCATTGAATTTTTCTCGTGCTACCCATAATTGCAAGCAGCGCCACACATTAAACTTCGCGGTCACTTTTTTATTAAAAAGACTGTCCATAATTATGAAATATACAAGCTTTGTAGCGGTAGCGATGTATTGTAGCTTTGTTGCGATATTAGACGAAATAGCAGCACGAATATCTCGTTAAGAATGGATATTTTCATTTCCCTTGAAAAGACTAAATCTTTCTAATATTCTACCTAAATAATTATTACATCTATATCTACATAAGTACCCTGCAAGCCGCCTTTCGGCGTGTGGCAGGGGGTGCAAGCACCTTGACTCTACTTCGCTAATCGATTGCTTTCGCGTATCGTTCGCGCAAAAAATGAATTTTTGAAACGACTTGTTCTAGCATCTATTTCTCTGATTTTCCTCGCAGTATCAGAACGGCCTATGTAACATGGGGGACGCATTATTTAAGCTACATCATCTGTGAACATGCTTTCTCTAAGTTTATTAAGTAGATTTATCCTTTGTTTAAGCCTTCTATCTTCTAAAGATTCCCATCCCGCGTCCTGAAGCATTTGCTTAACACTCACTGACTTGTCGTAACAATTCTTTACAAATTACGTATCACCTTTCGCTGTACTTTTTTCTAATTCCCGAATACCACATTTTTCTGCAGGGTCCCATACACTACACGCATATTCCAGGTGAGGCCTGACTAACGCAACGTAACATCGCTCACGGACTTTTTCTTCGCGTCTACCGATAATTCTCTTCTCCAAGTTTCTTAAGCGCTCGAAGACATATATTACGGATGTGGGTAACCCAGGTTAAGTTACTGGTGAGGGTTACTCCAAGGTATTTCACCGTTTCTACTGTTAATAGAGTTTGCCCTCGGAGCCTGTACGAATAATCATTGTCATTATTTTTCCTTTGGAAGAAGTTGATTATTGAACATTTATCTATATTGAGCTCTGATTGCCAAACATCGCACCATTTGATAATTTAATCTAAATCACACGAAAGGGTTAATCTATCCTCTGAGCTTCCTATTTCCCTATAAACTACCGTGTCGTCCGCAGATATCCTAACTTTATTATTAATGATATTGCTAAGGTCGTTGATGTACACTAAAAATAGTAACGGTCCGATTACACTTACTTGTGGCACGCCCGAGGTCACTTTAACCAAGTTGGAACTTACACCATCTAGTACTACTTGTTGTTCTTTGTCGGAGAGAAAGTCCTTAATCCAGTTTATTACTTCTCCATTGATACCCACAACTTTTAATTTGTATAATAATTTATGTATGTGCAACCTTATCAAATGCTTTCCGAAAATCTAAAAAATATCGCGTCGACTTGCCTTTTATTTTCGGCAGATTTCAAGACATCGTGAACTAACAACGATGGTTATATCGATGCATTCAACGTAAGCTGAAACAGAAATTTTCTCCCAGCAGGAGTCGCGGATGACCGGGAATTGACTGTGGCTCTGCGAGTTCCTTACAAATGTAAAGCAGAATATTTCAAAAGGAAATTCATTCATTATTAAAACAATTTTTTCGAACTCCGTGTTTCACTATGATAATCTCAGCAAGTTGAAAATTCTCTTAGATAAGAAGGTCAATATAATTTCCTGTCCTCTGAAGTTTTTCCGCAAAAGTCCTTCCTAATATCTTGAGACAAAGTGACAAAGAATAAAATCTAGCATTTCCCCGGGAAGGATGAAATACTTAGAGAGTGGAAAACAGACGAATCCGAGGACGGATTAAGACACGGGGGGACATTCATGAAAAATGGATAAAACTGAGAAATATGTGCATATTGACGTGGCGGAAGAAATATGGGATACTTTGGAGCCCTGCGAGAGGATTTTGTGTGGATAAAATTGCTGCAACAGGAAAGAGAAAGGAGAAGAGAACCGCGTGCGCGGGTATTTTTGGAGAGAGATAGGAAGAAGGGTTAGTATAGGAAGAAGGAGAAGTAATCGTGCGTAAAAGGCGCGGCTGAGGGAAGAGTAAACGGATGGGGATATAAATTCCTCAACTCCTCATCCCCTTTATCCCAGTTTCTCCCGTCGTTGTGCAAGAAGTGTATTTTATTTCGTTAATTTTTTTGGCGCCCATCGCAGCGTCCTATAGGGCCCTCAAACCACTGCGGGGGAACCGACAGGAGAGGAGGCATAGAAACAAAAAAGAAGGGTATATGGATAAAAAAGGGATTGATGGAGAGGAGATCCTGAGGACACAGTGACCTGCATTCATCTTTCCTCGAGCACGTGCAGTATTCGCTGACGAGGAGTGAATCAACGAGAAAAAAATACGAAAGAAGGAAAAGCTCATCGACTGAATATCGATATTGGTTTTATCGGCGAGAGAAGCGGTGCAACGGAAGAGAGTGGAAAAAGAGAAAAGAAAGGAAGAAGAAAGGCCTATGGAATAAAGAGAAAGCTTATGGAATAAGAGAAACGAAAGGAAGAATTATGAATAAGAGCAATGGCGGTGGAAGTAAAAAAAATTAGAGAGCTAATGATATCATATTCCTTTCTTAGTTTGTTTCGTAATTGCCCTTTCGCCAAATTTATACGAATGTTCCTTTTGATCACCGACAACGATTCTTTCAAGCTGTGATTGCTTTTGGCGTGATTAATCAACTCTGGCTTTTAGTTCCTCGAGCAAAATTAAGAAATCATACAGCAAATATTCGAGATTAAGAGCAAAGAAGAAGAGAAAAATAAGAAGATAGGATCGGGATTTTTAAAAATACAGAATACTTTTCCTAGCTGTTTTAAATCCTTATTATTTAATTCCTTTTATTCATTTCAAAATTTTTATCCATATACCCTACTTTTTTGTTTTCATCCCCCCTCTCCTTTCGGTCCAATTATCGTACTTATACATTAACTGGTAAGCAAAACAGGAAAAAATATAGGATAATGGCATTGTAAGGTTTTAGTATTTTAACTTTTTAATATTCACAATAAAGAATGTTCTCGATAGCTGACTCACTTCTAAAGACATTCATCAATAATTTTGCTTTCTGAATTACTTTTACTAACGTAAGAAAATAATAATAAAAATTGGGCAAAAAATAATAACAATGAGATTACCAAGCAGGATCCGCGAATTCATAACTATAGCAAAAGTCTCCATCTTGAGCCTCCTGCTGTTGAACATATCGCTTATTATGATTAATTTTACTTTAATTTTAGCGAATCATTTCCTTACGCTTCAATATGTGAAATGGGTTGGGAAATTAAAATTGAGCCCTTTGTCTAAAAGTAGATATGGAGCAAGAAGAACTTGTTGCTTAAAAATAAATTTTAGTGAAAAAAAAATTCTCGACCAATAAAGACATGTCTCTCAGTATTCGAAGTACTGATCATGTTATAGAAATTTCGTTATAATTTTCCTCAAGAATTCTTATTAGAAATACATCTTTCATAAGTAAATTGAAATCTAATTTTTCAATATGAATCTTTGAAAGTAAGCGCTACTTTATAAAAGTCTCCCTTCTAAAAGTTTTGCGTTCTATAAAGTTCAGAATTGAAGCATTATGATGAATTTTAACGAATGAACGATGTGTGAAAATTGTTCCTTTAAAGTCTTAATGGGATTTTAACTATATAAATGTTTTTTGGAAGATTTGATCAAGCAGTGTATAGAAATATTGTAATCCCAAGGAAGAATAGACTTGAAAAAAGTCTGACGGG
>KZ308274.1:2216295-2229562 GCA_000376725.2 Ladona fulva
CAGTTATTCACTAATTGCCTTAGACAAGGGAGAATTCCGAAGGAATGGAACCATGCAAAGATTGTCCTTTTGCAGAAGAAAGGAAGCAAGGAAGATTTGAAGAACTACCGCCCCATCAGTCTCCTACCTGTTATTTACAAAACGTTCATGAGAATAATAGCTGCACGTCTGTAGACGTCCCTGGCAGCTGCCCAGCCCAGAGAACAAGCTGGAGTTCGCAAGGGATTCAGCACTAAGGACCACCTTCACACGTTGCAAGAAATTATCACCATGATGAACGAATACGAGATGCTACTAGTACCCTGCTTCGTGGATTATACCCAGGCCTTTGACTCGGTAAGTACCTCCTCCACACTGGAAGCACTGGAAAAACAAGGGATAGATGCCAAATACATCAAATTTTTACGCAGCATCTACAAGGACGCCACAGCCTCTGTAATGCTGCATGAAGAAACAGAGGAATTCCGGATTGAGAAGGGAGTGAGACAAGGCGACTGCCTTTCACCAATTCTTTTTACAGCCGTTCTGGAAGAAGTCTTTAAAACCTTAGACTGGGAGGAAAGAGGCCTACGGATCAATGGAGAGCACATCAGTCATTTGCGTTTCGCAGATGATATAGTACTCTTCGCAACCAACGGTGAAGATCTAGCATCAAGACTTCAAGAACTGAACGCGGCTGGGCAGAAAATAGGACTCAGGATAAACTTATCGAAAACTAAGGTAATGTATAATTCTTTTGCAGCACAAGTACCAATCCTACTACAAGAGGTACCCATTGATGTTTGTTCAGAGTACACTTACCTGGGACAACTGGTTACGACAGGAGAGAAAAACAGGATTAATGAAGTGAATCGAAGAATGAAACTAGGCTGGAGTGCCTTCGGAAGAAACGCCCATATTCTGAAGTCGAAAATGCCAATGGTCTTGAAGAGAAAGGTCTTCAACCAATGCATTCTACCAGTTTTGACATATGGAAGTGAAACATGGGTGTTAAACGCAGCAATAACCCAGCGACTTCAGACTACACAAAGAAGTATGGAACGATGTATGCTTGGAATCACAAGAAGAGACAGGAAACGCAACACCTGGGTTAGGAAGATAACAGGAGTGACAGACATCATAGATAAGGTAAGATCACTGAAATGGATGTGGGCAGGCCATGTTGCAAGGAGAAACGACAACCGATGGACATCAGCAGTTCTGAACTGGATACCAAGAGACGTGAAGAGACCAAGAAGAAGACCAAAGGACCGATGGAACAGAGACATCATTCAGTATTTAGGGGTAACATGGCAACGAGAAGCTCAGAATAGAGAGAATTGGAAAGCGCTTGGAGAGGCCTACATCCGACGTCGGATTGAAAATGGCTGATGATGATGATGATATATATACATACTTTTATTGTCATTATAATTAATAAAAATAATAAAAACATACATACATACATTATGATATAATTCTAGGGCTTTCCTGTCAATATTTTACATTGCAGCACCTACTAATAGCCTCAGGCTATTGGCTTTAACATATTGGCTGGGAATTTTTTAACATCTTATTTAACAACTTATTTCTCAATTGATGCGTTATTAATTAGCTTCTCCCTCGGAATAGATAAATAATAATTAATCCTAGTCAATAAACACCGCCTCAGATTTAGCAGGTGTGTTTCCTTGAAAGGTATAGTAAAGAGTACTGAAGACTCTTGAACCTTTTTAGGCAAATTTTCTTTGATGGTGAGAACTTTGATCAAAGTCTCCTTAAAGACAAAGGAATTCTTCACAAAAGAAATTAATTTGCCTCCTTAGTTTAATGAGATCAACAGTTGTGCCAAAAAATTCATTTATCCGGGCAAGGGTAAGAAAAGATTCCAAGCTAAAGATGACGCAACCCTTAAATACTCCTTGTATGTAAAGTGTTTATCGACTTTTAAACGAGTTACAAAAAACTCTGAATAGAGGTGTGAGGTGAATAATGATCCCTTTGTTAATACAATACAGAAGTTTATTTAAAGGTATTACATTGATGGCCTTAAATTGGATACCTGCTTACCTAACCTTTGCCAAAATTTTATATTCATAATAGAGTATTAGCATACATTCTAGTTACTCGCTACACGATTAACATTTACAAGGAATTCTATAGAGAAGCTCTCTGATATCAGAATTGTTTATGAATCTTCAATGAAACATTGGTGGTAGTCCAATGCAATTTACTACCCCACAAATTTACAAACTTGAGACATATTTTGTATCAAAACTAAAGCATTAAAAATATAAAAAGAAATAAAATGAAGCAATAAATGTATAGAAGCCCTTCACTAGATTTTGCTATTATGCATTAATCCATTTTCTATATCTTTTTTTTTCTCTTGGTTTCGTCAACAAATGGGTTTACATTTATATTTCTACCCTGTAAGTCATGGCAGGGATGCACCTACATTGCTTCCTAATCTGCCCAGTTAGTTTCCATGGTGCTCTGTGAAAAGAACGAACAGAAGTCTGTTTTAGCGATTACTTCCTTGTAACGCTTTTTCGATTCCTCTCGGAGATTGAACTCGTTATTTGCTGGAACTACAATGATATCTATTTCGCCTGAAAGTTCTGAACCGATGAATTTTTCGAGAAGCTTCCGCCAGTATTCTGATGTCCTTCCTGGAACGAATTCCACCCGAGGGATTCTATCATAGCCGTAAAGCTTCTGTCGAACCTGAAATCTCCACTAAAGAAACGAGCTGCTCTATGTGGGACAGTCTTTAAACCTGGGACTAACTTTACTTCACGCTGATCACAAATCGCGCAGCACTATTTGCAAACAAGTCGAATGTCTCTAAAGAGAAAAACAAGCTATTTATTGACTCCAGATGGACATCTCAGTATTATTCTTACTTATGCACTCTATTCGCCTTTACTGCTAAGAGTAACCCCAATCTACGTATTTATGACTATGTGCACATGTGTGAATGTATTTAGTATGATATAAGTTTCCATTTATCTATGTTTCTATGTTTCTAAATTTTGCCATGAACTATAGACAAAATATGAGGAAGCAAAAACTTTTATTATAATGTTATTTACCTATCAGGATCGTATATCTGAGATTTAAAACTATTAGGGAATGATTTTGGATTTACTCGACTCCTCCAATGACTCGACTCAAATGTGTTTTTATTTAATAGTATTCAACCATTCCATTAATGATCAATACTTCTTTTCAAAAGAAAGTAAGCGCTACTTTATAAAAGTCTCCCTTCTAAAAGTTTTGCGTTCTATAAAGTTCAGAATTGAAGCATTATGATGAATTTTAACGAATGAACTATGTGTGAAAATTGTTCCTTTAAAGTCTTAATGGGATTTTGACTATATAAATGTTTTTTGGAAGATATGATCAAGCAGTGTATAGAAATCTTGTAATCCCAAGGAAGAATAGACTTGAAAAAAGTCTGACGGAACCGGGAATCGAACCCGGGTCTCCCAATTGCCGGTCGGGTGCTCTGTCCGTTGAGCTATCCCGGCAGAACATTTCTCCAAGCCATTCGGGAGACTTTGTTGGCAAGGACTTTGCGATTTCGTCCACATAGTGGCATCGTTCGCGTCGCGGCTTCATTGAAGCACCGGCCACACAATTTAAATCGAATCGAATCTATTCCGTAACTCCTTCTAGGAAATCGCCATTTTCAGTCTTTATCAATCATAAATGATAAACTTGTGAATGTAAATGAGAAATCGAGAATCGTGAGTTTGCGAAATCCAGATGTCTTCGAATGAGTTCTTTAAAATTGATGGTTCTCCCGTAACTCCAAAGTTGAGTATTTGGACTTGAATCCTATAACAAAGATAGGAATGTATGGAATAGAAAAAGAAATAAAACTTGAATAACGTTCCAGTCCTATTGAACCAAACTTCTTCTTTTCCCAACCGCTATCCGTCTTTCGATCTTCCGCTGTGGTGGAAATACCTTTGTCCGATACCCGCATATTTATTCATTTGTTTATTTTCCCTTTCACTCTCGCGAACGGCTAGATTCTTTTGCTCGGTAGAAACCGTATCTTCTCAGCATGAAACCTCCCCAATGATTCGCCGACTGAAAAGACACTGATTGAAAACAGCGTCTGATTGAGAGTGCGAATTGCAGAGGGAGAGAGACGAAAGCAGGATGAGTTATTCGGGCGAAATTCGAGCGCGTTCGTGGAAAAGGCGCGTTATTGAAGTCTTGTTGGATTTTACGAATGAAAATGGGCAATCTGCAGTGAAAATACAGGAATTTTGGTGCAAAATCCCCAAAAGAGACGCGGATTTAATTAAAGGGGGTAGAGAGACTTTTTATCTTCCAACGAAACTTTGATTAATTTCTCCGAAAAATATATCGAAGTGGAAGGAAGATTATCATTCTGATGATTAATATTCTGATTTGAGTAATCATTTGTAGCAAGCAAACTCTGATAGACAATACTTCAAGAAATCCATACAAAAAGAAATTTAAACATATATCGAAAGGTAAATCGAATTTTTCTTCGCTGAAGAAAGTTCTGATAGGAATATAAATTTCACTCGAATTTAAAGAGTACGGGTTAAATCCATATTGTACAGAAAAGTTAGCTAGACTTGAAATAAAAAATATTCACTGCGAGTTTACATCACTCGTTAATATCTGACTTTGTCCAACCATCTTTCTGTCGTCGTTGGGATGAACGTCCACTAAAATACCCAACCAATCGCATTAGAGTCGCTGACACCGCAAGTTGTTTATAAGGATGCCTTTCCAGGCTCATAATTAGTAACGTGCTCTTAGTATAAAGGATCAATTTGCAAGTAATTTCTGATGACTAACGGGAAGGATATCATAAACTACCCATTATAAATTTTTCGCCTTATATAACATACACAGATTGCTAAATTTCAGTCTCGAGGATACGAGTTAGAATGTTATGTAGCTGTTAAACGATGCCATATATATTTCCCTTTTTAAACAATGATAATAGAACATAAATCTTTCTCTAATTGAGCTCGATCAAGTATATTAAGCTCAATAACCGAATAGATTCAGTTTTCTAAATATCCGCACAAAAACAACAAAACCTAATCCATTACATAAAAAATGTAATAAAATTTACAAAATTAATTCTATCTTTGTGTTATTTGTGATAGATTATCACATATTTAATCCGGAAACTTTTAATTTTGTATATTTGAAAGGAAGATAATATATAACAGGTCGCCGGCATTTATGTTGCGGTTTCTTACCTCGAATAAAAAAATAAGCATTCCATTGAAAAAGGACAAGAAACTGCTATTCAACTTTCAAAAATTCCCGATCATTTTCGATAATTTTAAAGGCGTATGCCAGTAAGAACTGCAATTAAATACTCATAAAATATTATTTTTATTAATTTAAAGAGCATCGCCCTTTCTTATGTTTTCAATCTTTTAAAGTTTAGAATTCGGGGTCTTTCATTTGAGAAACTACGGAAACGTTATATAATCCTGTAAAGTTGGAAACTAGTGGATAATAATTTAAATATACATACAATTTAGAAATACCTCGCCATATATTGTTTATAGATATATTCATTGTGTCTGAAATTTCATATCTGTACTCTTTAGTTGTAAGGTAAATATTTGTCTATATTGTCTAACTAATATATTCACAAAATATAAAAGGCACACTTTTTAACTATATAGAATAATTTGTGTGCTCCGTCGTTACCTGAGGGAAAAAAATCACTTACTACGTTTTTTAAAAAATGTCTACAAACATTTTTATTAATTAAGAGGAGAGTGCAGATTTTTTCCTCTACAAAACCAGTGAAATGATAAATCTGAAGTGTTTCCCAGCGGTTTTCCTAGTATGTATGTACTACAGAATTTAAATAGAGTTCCCTCGGCGAAGAAGTTTAAGCACAGGAGCTGCAAACTGAAACTTCGTCTTTCTCTCTTTTCTACAGACACTTGAGATTAATATATTATGGTGGAGCCAAGTAATCAATAACTGTCACATGGTAAACTCTCAAAAAATTAAAAGGCATTATTGAAAAAACACTAAAAATTGTAAACATTTAATGAAAGTTTCGATGTAAGAACTGCTAGGGCAAATATTTATTTCCTTTGTTCGGTTCATTTTCTGAAAGATTATAAGTCAATTAGGCCTCCCGGATAGCCAAGTGGGCAAGGCGTTCGACTTCTTTGAAAGCGGTTCCGGGTTCGCTTCCCGGTGTGGGCCTACATACGAAATTACCTTAGCTTTCAAAGCACTTTTAACAATGCTACTTCTAATAGTAGTAGTATTATATACTAATAGTAGTAGTATTGTAATAAATGGTTATCATTTTAAGAAGGAATTAATAAATCTAAAGTTAATGATCTATAAGTCAACTATGAGAACCTTTCGAATCAGGAATTTCATACATAAACGAGAGTGATTAGAACCCGAAAAAAAATGTACATAATACGAAATTTTATTCTGTGATGTATTTTTATACTATAAGAAAATGACAGCCTGGTAAATTTAAGCATTATATATTAATTATCTCAAGCTCCAGGAACCATCATCTCTTACAATGTTTCATCATCAGCTTTGACTCTTTATTGCCTTGTGACAAAAAAGAGTCGGTAAACGACTCAAATTAAAAGAATTAAGACCATAAAAGTTTATGAATTATAAAAATGCAAGCCTCGTTAATTCCTGCGAGTTCTTAGCCGCTTCTTAATATTAGAGGAATTTTTACTACCATTTCTTTATGTCCTCAGCACTTCATCCATTCTCGCAAATTCGAGCTTTTCCGACGTCAGCTCGTCGCTGCAATACGACCCACGTCCCAATTCCGTGCTTCCCAGCTTTGCTTCCGAAGCTTAATTTACGAACCAGGAGCAAATAACGCTGCAAAAATCTCCGAAAAATTCTCTTTTTTAATTTTCGCAGGTCATTGAACCGACCTCCTTTCTCCTTTCCGTAAGAACTCCCTCGCACCACCTTAACCTACCGCAATTCCCTCACATCCCCTATCCAACCCCAGACCGCTGTTCAATACTTCGCCCTTAGCTTATGCGCACGGGCGGAAAATGAATACATGAGTAAGAACGATTCTCGCCGCTAATTGCCTCGCAAGCTACGTCCGCGAATGGTCGCTAAGTGGGGAACAAGGCGTGACTCTCATCACGGGGAGACGTTGCTTGCTTTCCGCTGTTTCCGCGAGGCGTTTCGAGAGGCTTCTCTTCTGTCTGCGATTCTTCTACTTTATCTTGTGTCTGCGATTCTTCTACTTTATGACAGAAAGGACTGTTCCTCCGCCTCAACGAGGAAGATGCCTCGATGTCAAGTATCGGAACAACATTGGAGACGACAGAAATATTTGTGACCGAAGTAATAAAGGATGCAACACTATCCGAAGCTGTGCGGATAGAGAGACGAATGCGGAAGGTTTATTTAATTTCCCTATTTACAGAAAGCGAACGAATTTATTCGGACCTCTGAGAATCTTGTTTCAACTCAAAATCCAAACATCTTTGACGCGAATTCGAAGAATCGAACATTTCAGAAAGACCGTACTTGAAATGCGATGAGGAGTTTGCTTTACTGGCCGGAGAGTTGATTTGAAATGACTGAGCATTTGATAACGCACATCTGAAAAGTTTACGAAGGATATCATCCGATGATGGGACGATTAATCGGAATCGAGAATCTAAAATATCGAATCTTTTTTGGGTATCGGCATCGAAATCAGAAATATTAAACCAAATTTCCGTTTCCAAAAACGATTCTTTAGAATTTTAGCTTAAAATTCAGTCTTCCATTTTTGAAAAAATCCTTTCAGAAAGAGGGTCAGACCACGCCTAGCAATGGGAAAGAAACAAATCTTGGTCGTCGAAAAAGAAGATGGCACAACAACTTCCAACAGACAAGCAGTACTGAGGACAGTAACAGAATACTTCACCAACTTATACAAGAAGACAGAAAATGTTGAAGAGGAAAACCAAGAAGAAACACGAAACTCAGAAAATCCCCCCGCTATTCTCCTAGAAGAAGTAACAGAGGCCATCAAGAAGATGAAGAATGGAAAGGCAGGAGGAGCAGATGGAGTTTTAGCAGAATATCTGAAACTTGGTGTTACAGAAATTTCTCCTATCCTAGCGCAGTTATTCACTAATTGCCTTAGACAAGGGAGAATTCCGAAGGAATGGAACCATGCAAAGATTGTCCTTTTGCACAAGAAAGGAAGCAAGGAAGATTTGAAGAACTACCGCCCCATCAGCCTCCTTCCTGTTATTTACAAAACGTTCATGAGAGTAATAGCTGCACGTCTGAAGACGTCCCTGGCAGCTGCCCAGCCCAGAGAACAAGCTGGATTTCGCAAGGGATTCAGCACTATGGACCACATCCACACGCTGCAAGAAATTATCAGCAAAATGAACGAATACGAGATGCCACTAGTACTCTGCTTCGTGGATTATGCCCAGGCCTTTGACTCGGTAAGTACCTCCTCCACACTGGAGGCACTGGGGAAACAAGGGATAGATACAAAGTACATCCAACTTCTACGCAGCATCTACAAGGACGCCACAGCCTCTGTAATGCTGCATGAAGAAACAGAGGAATTCCGGATTGAGAAGGGAGTGAGACAAGGCGACTGCCTTTCACCAATTCTTTTTACAGCCGTTCTGGAAGAAGTCTTTAAAACCTTAGACTGGGAGGAAAGAGGCCTACGGATCAATGGAGAGCACATCAGTCATTTGCGTTTCGCAGATGATATAGTACTCTTCGCAACCAACGGTGAAGATCTAGCATCAAGACTTCAAGAACTGAACGCGGCTGGGCAGAAAATAGGACTCAGGATAAACTTATCGAAAACTAAGGTAATGTATAATTCTTTTGCAGCACAAGTACCAATCCTACTACAAGAGGTACCCCTTGATGTTTGTTCAGAGTACACTTACCTGGGACAACTGGTTACGACAGGAGAGAAAAACAGGATTAATGAAGTGAATCGAAGAATGAAACTAGGCTGGAGTGCCTTCGGAAGAAACGCCCATATTCTGAAGTCGAAAATGCCAATGGTCTTGAAGAGAAAGGTCTTCAACCAATGCATTCTACCAGTTTTGACATATGGAAGTGAAACATGGGTGTTAAACGCAGCAATAACCCAGCGACTTCAGACTACACAAAGAAGTATGGAACGATGTATGCTTGGAATCACAAGAAGAGACAGGAAACGCAACACCTGGGTTAGGAAGATAACAGGAGTGACAGACATCATAGATAAGGTAAGATCACTGAAATGGATGTGGGCAGGCCATGTTGCAAGGAGAAACGACAACCGATGGACATCAGCAGTTCTGAACTGGATACCAAGAGACGTGAAGAGACCAAGAAGAAGACCAAGGGACCGATGGAACAGAGACATCATTCAGTATTTAGGGGTAACATGGCAACGAGAAGCTCAGAATAGAGAGAATTGGAAAGCGCTTGGAGAGGCCTACATCCGACGTCGGATTGAAAATGGCTGATGATGATGATGATATATATACATACTTTTATTGTCATTATAATTAATAAAAATAATAAAAACATACATACATACATTATGATATAATTCTAGGGCTTTCCTGTCAATATTTTACATTGCAGCACCTACTAATAGCCTCAGGCTATTGGCTTTAACATATTGGCTGGGAATTTTTTAACATCTTATTTAACAACTTATTTCTCAATTGATGCGTTAGTAATTAGCTTCTCCCTCGGAATAGATAAATAATAATTAATCCTAGTCAATAAACACCGCCTCAGATTTAGCAGGTGTGTTTCCTTGAAAGGTATAGTAAAGAGTACTGAAGACTCTTGAACCTTTTTAGGCAAATTTTCTTTGATGGTGAGAACTTTGATCAAAGTCTCCTTAAAGACAAAGGAATTCTTCACAAAAGAAATTAATTTGCCTCCTTAGTTTAATGAGATCAACAGTTGTGCCAAAAAATTCATTTATCCGAGCAAGGGTAAGAAAAGATTCCAAGCTAAAGATGACGCAACCCTTAAATACTCCTTGTATGTAAAGTGTTTATCGACTTTTAAACGAGTTACAAAAAACTCTGAATAGAGGTGTGAGGTGAATAATGATCCCTTTGTTAATACAATACAGAAGTTTATTTAAAGGTATTACATTGATGGCCTTAAATTGGATACCTGCTTGCCTAACCTTTGCCAAAATTTTATATTCATAATAGAGTATTAGCATACATTCTAGTTACTCGCTACACGATTAACATTTACAAGGAATTCTATAGAGAAGCTCTCTGATATCAGAATTGTTTATGAATCTTCAATGAAACATTGGTGGTAGTCCAATGCAATTTACTACCCCACAAATTTACAAANTATATATAACGAGCTATATTCATGGTATTATTCAAGTTTGGCACGCACTTTTTCATAAATATGCAATCCGATTTCAACGATTCGTTTAAATATATTTAAATGCAAGTCAGTATTATTCTTATCGAGAGTGAGACTGTGACCAAGTCGATAAAATGGAGAAGATGATCTATAATTTCCGTGAGTGCGATAATTTAGAAAGAGAGAGCTATTGCTGTTGGAGTCAGGCTGAGTTAATGAGTCGCCCTCCACCGGCCGAGATATCGCGTGGCTGTCCACGCCCCCTTCGTGTCCTTCCCTCATTTTTAGCTCATCCTCCGCGCGTCATCTGTTTCCAAGAGGAGACTCCTCTCATTTTGGGAGCGGTTTCATTTACTGGCCACCGCCGTCCAAGAGGCGCACGTGTTCGGAATCAAGCCATACACCTACTTTTAAAGAGTGCTCCGTCCGATCCTCTGAACACCTCTTCCTCTCTTTTACTATCCAGTCCCTTCGTCTAAAAAGAAGCAGTATAAGACTTCGAGGTAACAAAAAGCGGTAAATGCAGTGATTTCTCTTTCTTAGACGTGCAGTCTATTGTACTCAAGATGGGAATATGCCTTATTTAATTTTCCTGCTGATTTTCAAGAAATTGGGCAAAAGAAAGATGATGAAAATAGCGAAAGGAAATGATAAAAGATTAAGATGTAAGTATGGTATAATATTGTTGAATTATTCTAAAAGTATTATGGATTCATCGAGATGAATAAAGTGCAAAAAAATGTAACAATAATAATTTATAGATTATGAAAGAAATGCGAAAGCAAAAAAGGTACACAAATATATCAGCTCTCTAAGAAAAATAATGCAATGTTACAAATAATTTGAAATTATCCTAAATTTCATGGTTTCTATTGTCCAAATAGGACCAAAACAAGTTTGAAGTAACGGAAGCAAATTAAATATTTTAAATACGTTGGTAAACGGTAGATCAAATTTACAATTATAATTTGAGAGATTTGATTAGCACGGTATTGGAAGCACTCCTAATACGATTAAATATTTCTTTTTTGAACTTCTTCAATACTTTTTGCTAACTGAACCAAAATCAGGATAAAATTAGAAGTAAAAATTTGACCGTAATTAATATCTTAAAATGTTTTTGATTCAAATGCAGCTGTCTGTTTTATGTTTCTAAAAACGAAAGTGATTCATTACTTCGTTTGAGGACTTTACAAGTAGAAATTTAAATTCATTTAATATTATTATATTTTTCATATATATTGCAAATAGTGATAAAAGAGATTGGAAACAACATTACGATATATGTAGTACATGTATTAGATTCTCATACAAAATCAGAGAGGGTAAAGTGTATCATCGCTGAAGGAATACTAGAACGACGCCCAGGAGCAACGTGGCATGATTACGCTTACTATCTGCAATAAAAAAGTCAAGTCCATCGAATTTGGGAAGCTATAACTTTGAGTAGAATCCGCCAATTTTAATGAAATAAATTGCATACGATAAAATATTCATTTCATGTTTATTCATGTGCGTGTAGATTTTTTGTCCGCCATAGCTGTAATTTTATCGTATTTTGTTTGAAAAAGTGCCCGTTAATGGCACTTAAAAATCAGTGGCCCAACTTCCATTGATTGTCACTCAGATAATTTTGGTTGTATTAATTTGCAGACAGGATATGTATTAACCAAGTATTTTCACAACATTTTACCGCCAAAGTATTGTTTACATTCCGGAATTTGCACTAGCAATTCTAACTTCTGTACAGCGAAGTTACTGAAACATTTCCATTCGAAATCCATGATGAAAAACTCGATTCTTTAAAGATTGAACATGAAATGGGACTTTATATTTACTTTCTCTAAAATCGAATTGACACTTAAATCAATAGTCGAAATGGTGGTTGCATACTCAACTCCTCCACGATCACTTACAATTCTGCAAAATATTAGGTCACAGGGTTACAATATTAAGCTTAGAAAATTTGCGAGAGAATAAATGCCGCCTCCAATAGCGAGCGCCATAAAGTACGAAAAGAGGCAAATGAAAACGAAGTTAAAGAGAAAGTTTCACACAAATGAGGAACTCCCTTGAAATAATTCGTTTGAAATCAATAAAATTCTGGTAGACGATTACGAAAAGAGAATGTGTCCTTTCATAAAGGGAATTAGGCCCTTCACAAGCTAACTCTGGAAGAATATCTGGATTGAATGGTCTAATGGAAATGAGGATGGGGATATCGCTTCCAGAGTGAAAAATTAAACCTTAAGGTTACTTATACATTCGAAAGTGCGTAAAAAGGTGTTAAGTAAACTTTGGAAATCTGAAGTTAGAAAATCTCTGAAATATCCTTCATAAATCTAGTCTTGGTGAAGTATCTATTTAGCCCTCAACTTAAACTTATGAGTTGAATCTCTGCATAAAGAAATGAATGGCAGTATACGCCCACATATTATAAAAAATTAAGAGGAAACAAGTGTGAATTATCGTCAGAATTTATAATGATTATGGTAAAATGCGAAGATAATTTTTAAGAATATCAGTAACCAATATCAAATGCTGAATTAATATCATAATCAGGAGAGAAATCTGCAGTCACGCTGGCAGTAGTAAACACGATATCGAATTAATCGATCCGAAGACTCCAATTCTAATCGAGCGATATTTATTCGATACTATAAAATCGATTCATCGATCTTTCGATACAATCTATTCGAGTAAACGATAAATCACGTTAGTTAATCAATTAAAAATAACTTTAATTTAGGTTTACTAATCTACAGCACACTAAAGGGCAGTCTCTTGCAAGTTTGAGTTAACTCGACTGAACATTTTATAAATCGGAATATATTAATTTTACCTCAATAACGTTATTGAGGAATATATAACGAGTTATATTATATATATA
>KZ308274.1:2245460-2287953 GCA_000376725.2 Ladona fulva
GTGAGCGTAAAATAAGAGAAATAGACACGAGGACAAGTCGTTTTAGAGACTTTTTTTCCGCGAACGATACGCGATAATAATAAATTAAAGAAGTAATTCTACTCTTGGTGTTTACACCCCCTGCCACACGCCGGAAGGCGGCTTGCAGGGTACTTATGAAGATGTAGATGTAGAACTAAGAATTCACTATGAAAGAGTGCTCAAAAAGGCGCTTTACATGGTTTTGACGAAAATAACCTCGAGAATCATTGCTTTTAGATGATTGTATTTCATAATTAACTTAAGTTATAAATTACACTATGGAACTTAGTTTGTAAGTAAATCGACCTACGAATCTAATATTTCACTAGAAATATTGCATCTTTCTATAACTGAGGTATGTACGTACAAAGTATGTATGTAAGTACTAACTTATTTACTTGTTAGTTTAAAAAGCCTATTATTTTAAAATTCCTCAATGTTCTGTTTTGTAACTTAATTGCTTCTAAAATTGAACCCAAAGATGTAAAATATTATCACACGATATGAAATATTTATTTAAATTTATTTAAAGATTTAAAAATCAATCTCCGCTACTTCAAATAGAATATCTTTTCCCGCAACATCAGGGCCGCAGCTGCGGATTTTAATTATCTAACAT
The DNA here is from genome assembly GCA_000376725.2 of Ladona fulva. NCBI lineage: Eukaryota > Metazoa > Arthropoda > Insecta > Odonata > Libellulidae > Ladona > Ladona fulva. The sequence goes on from KZ308274.1 coordinate 2,246,101, forward strand.
CAATGTATCCTAAACGGCGTGTTTAACCGCTTCTCCCCAACTTATTCCATACTCCTCCTTCCTTTTCGTGTGACTTTTTCTTGTTATCTTGGACCTTATGATGTGTGGACCTTATGCGTTAGAACCTAGGTCATGGGAGATTAAATTTCTGTGTCAACGTTAAGAGTGGTTTCATTCTTATATCATCATCAAAGTTGAGTCCAAAACAATGGATTTTGGCGTTTGGCTGATTGGTGCTGAAGTTTCAGCTTCGATTTCCTCCGAAGATATCTTATGCAGTATTCAGGAGAAATGATTTTTTTAATTGCAGTAATCTTATCTATCTATATAACCTCCTGCCACTAGCCATTGGCGGTTTGCAGGGCTTAAATGTAAATGTAAATGTAAAATGATAATCAAAAGTGTGAACTATTAACTCATAATGACAATTTACTATGTCAGCATACGGAACATGCATAATTAATCGTTATTAATGTTCTGTCACCAACGCACTCTGGGGAACAAAGTCATAAAACACTGATTACAAAATAATTTTTACCTGAAAATCAGGATATGTATGGTTTTGGTATTTAATTTAAAGGGCGACAAATTATGTTCGCTCCCAGGAGGCAGATAGGCTACGTGCGGCTCTGACTACATATATATTTTTTCCCCTAGAGAAGTGAGGTAAGCCTCACTTCAGATATGTCTTTGAATCAAAATTGTCAGCGGAATCCTGCATCGAATGGAGCGAACTGACCTTTACGCGAGAAACTTCCCCGCAGAGCAGAAACTGGATAGGTAACTACGACAAGAGTGACTTGAATGCGCATGCGTCGTTTTTTTCCACGGAGGCTTAATAGGGAGTACCGAGGGATTTTTTCCTATGCTTCAGACTGATGCATCTCATGGAAATTTCTCGGAATAGAGAGACAAAGGTGTGGGCAGTTATAAAACCAGTTTCTTACGGTTCACTAACCTCTGCAGTTCCTTCCATTATCGCGGAAGGAATACCGAATCACTCTATTAATCCAGATGAAGAGCGTCCGAAATGAAATCAAATATTTGCGATCCTGCATTGGAACGCGAGTAAAGTAAGTTACGATTTATACAGGTATATTGGAATGAAAGTATATTTAATCATGACTCAAGTTGAATTCCTGTTCATTTGTTGTTGATCTACTTGGCATCTACTGTGACGTAACATACTTTTCCAGAGGTTAGTTTCCTATGAGTTTATTAAGTATTCCCAACCAAAGACCTCATAATTCACAGATATATCCTCCGGTTGAGCAGGTCACAGGTATCCCACACGGGGAATTTGTTGAAGGCTCATGCTCAGCAGCATTATTTTCACAAATTTAAAAGCAGATCATTAATATCCAGTGAAGTGGTGAGATTTTCTACATAATTGAAGACTGAAAAAATAAAATTATAAACATTGTTTCCAAAATTGAATATTTTAACTAAATATATAGAGAAATCTTCGGTAATATATAGAGAAATATCAAGTGACGAAGATAGTGCTTCACTCTCAAACGACTTAGCTCATATACAAATGTGGTGCGAAAAATGGCAGCTAGATCTTAATGTAGATAAATGCTCTGTAGTAAATTTCTTCGAAAGGAAACAATTGAGTCAGAACCGCCCGTACAAAATTAGTGGAACGAATTTAAATGTAGTCGACTCAGTAGAATATCTTGGAATCACCCTAACCAATAACTTAAACTGGAGCACACACATTCGAAAAATATGCGGTAAAGCAACTAAAAAGCTCGGTTTTATAAAGCGTATTGTAGGTAGATGCGATGAAAAGGTTAGAGAGCGATGCTATTTTACGTTAGTTAGGCCCCATCTGGAATATGCGGCGAGTATATGGGACCCAGCGGATGAAACGAACTCTCGCGAACTCGAGAAAGTGCAGCGTAAGGCGATACGTTTTGTTAAAAAGTGCTACGATAGAGAAGCAAGTGTAACGCAAATGCTCACAGACGCAGGTTGGGAATCCTTGAAAGAAAGGAGATTAGAAGCTAGGCTGCGATTGTTAGATAAATTCAGAGGAAATACATTTTCGGATGACGTAATTGATATTATGCGACCCCCCTGCTACTTTGCCCGATCCGACAGTGAGCGTAAAATAAGAGAAATAGACGCGAGGACAAGTCGTTTTAGAGACTCTTTTTTTCCGCGAACGATACGCGATAATAATAAATTAAAGAAGTAATTCTACTCTTGGTGTTTACACCCCCTGCCACACGCCGGAAGGCGGCTTGCAGGGTACTTATGAAGATGTAGATGTAGAACTAAGAATTCACTATGAAAGAGTGCTCAAAAAGGCGCTTTACATGGTTTTGACGAAAATAACCTCGAGAATCATTGCTTTTAGATGATTGTATTTCATAATTAACTTAAGTTATAAATTACACTATGGAACTTAGTTTGTAAGTAAATCGACCTACGAATCTAATATTTCACTAGAAATATTGCATCTTTCTATAACTGAGGTATGTACGTACAAAGTATGTATGTAAGTACTAACTTATTTACTTGTTAGTTTAAAAAGCCTATTATTTTAAAATTCCTCAATGTTCTGTTTTGTAACTTAATTGCTTCTAAAATTGAACCCAAAGATGTAAAATATTATCACACGATATGAAATATTTATTTAAATTTATTTAAAGATTTAAAAATCAATCTCCGCTACTTCAAATAGAATATCTTTTCCCGCAACATCAGGGCCGCAGCTGCGGATTTTAATTATCTAACATCAATGTATCCTAAACGGCGTGTTTAACCGCTTCTCCCAAATTATTCCATACTCCTCCTTCCTTTTCGTGTGACTTTTTCTTGTTATCTTGGACCTTATGATGTGTGGACCTTATGCGTTAGAACCTAGGTCATGGGAGATTAAATTTCTGTGTCAACGTTAAGAGTGGTTTCATTCTTATATCATCATCAAAGTTGAGTCCAAAACAATGGATTTTGGCGTTTGGCTGATTGGTGCTGAAGTTTCAGTTTCGATTTCCTCCGAAGATATCTTATGCAGTATTCAGGAGAAATGATTTTTTTAATTGCAGTAATCTTATCTATCTATATAACGATTAAAAATCGAAATATATTTTAATCTCAAAATTACAACAGTAAAGCTTTTATAGCAATAAAACAGCGAATTCATTAACTTTTGTACATTGAATAAAGTCCTATTATCAACGCTCACAGTATCAGGTAATTAAACCTTACAGAGCGATTACATCGAAATATCAATGGGTAACGCGTTTTCCTTTGAATGAAGTGGTCCAGGATACGATTGGTGGGGCCCCATACGTATTTACAAATTAACTCAGCTTTCGAAGCAGTTTTAAAGTACTACCATGGCAGACTAAAGAAACAATTGACTGATATTTTTAAAACCGTTCAAGATATAAGTTGCTATGACTAACTAACTAACTAACTAAAAAATATCGACCAATTTCTTTCTGCAAGAGAAGATTGTAAATTGTAAGACTATTTAGTCCATAGATTTGGATATCCACATATATCATCATCAATGTAAATTCATACGTCTTGAATCTTTGGGAAATGCGTCATTCTCTTTTAATGTATTTCAGTGATTATAGATTCTTAGCATAAACTACAGAACAAACTTCATTCCCCCCAAAAAAAAGTCTCCGAATTATGGTATCCATCTCGAATATTTAAATATTTATCAAACGATCGTCGGATTTTGACGAAGCCTCCTTATTTATTTATCCCAAAAATATATTATTTATTCGCGGAATTCCATTTCTCAGATGCGGAAGTAGCTTTATTTATTTTCTCGAGCAAAAATTACAAAAAATGAAGAACGGATGGCAAAGGATCTGTCCCTCATCACAGTGCTTCTCTCTGAATACAACACTCTTGCGTCGCTTGCGAAGGCTTCTTTAAAATTGTCTCCAAACGAATTTTATTCCGCTCCTCAAATTAATTCCTTTCCGCAGTTACCTAAACACGCGATGAATATTTATGAAAGATTTGCATCTGGTTCGAAAGAAAGAATGCCGAAGCGCACGTTTCGACCGGATGCGAACGGGTGTAGTCAAAGACAAGGAAAGAGTACGGATATTGAAATAGCTGCACGAGTTTGAAAAGAAAGCAGAAGATAGAAACAGTTATACGAATATTACTTTTATAGCCCCTCGAAGTTAAATCTGAGCAAAGATATTAGTTAATTTTGTTTCTCTATTGGCGAAGCTTTCCTTTTCCGTGGAATTTTCCGGGAATAAGAATGAGCGAGTTCCTATCTTGTCCGTGAACAGGGCCGTTCCCGGCTCGCCCAGTGCGCCGCAGTTTGGGGGGCGCATGACGTTAGGTTTTGATAGGGCGCGAATACCTTGGTCACCTTTTCGTTGACAAAACATCAATAAAACAACCTGGGAGGATTGCTCAATGTGCAGATGAGTGATTTAGAATTATCTTAGGAATTGAAATTTGATTGTTAAAGGAAATATTCGATAAATCGTAAAAAAGATGCATTAGGAAGTTTTTCAGATAAAAATGTCGTGGAATTAATTTCGAATAAAATCTTTCAGGAATTCATCGATCGCAATTAATGATAACCGCCAATTTTATTAAAATTCATTTGCTTTCTACAAATCAATCCCTTTTCTAAGCTTGAATATTTCAGTGATAATAATATTACATTACATTAGAGTAATAATACTGGAATTGTCTCGATGGTTATTATTACTGAAATTTATATTAATGAATAGCATAATATGTTAATTGAAAAAACATTTTCATAGAATTTATAAAGAGTCAACGTGACTCCTAGTCCGGGGCGCCTACACATCATATTCCTCGGGCCGCCGCCTTATCAATGAATATTTGGAAACTAATGAAGTGCATTATTCAGTGGCTTTCTGAAGGCAAAATGAAGAACCACCTCCGGTCCCATTGCAGTCGAAACAGTCTCGACTTAGAATCCCGAAAATCTTCAGCTTAGATCCTTCCTAACCATTAAAAATACAATTTGGTCCTCATTCTCTCCCATACCAACAAAGATTTGATTTCTAACTACAAATTGAAGAGTAAAGAGATCCAAATCGTTCAATCAAATTGAATCTAAAAAGTTCATTTAATGCTCTGGAAGCAATGGTAATGATGTCTATGCTCTTTTCTCCAGAAATCATCAACCGAAATTGATTATGAAATGAGAGAGGAATAAAACTAACTTCTACGCGTTGCCACAGAGTTTCAATCTTCCACTACCTAGGTTTGAACGCATGCTGTCATCATCAGGCAAAAACCTCGGTCGTGGAAGATTAAAGCTCTGTGATAACGAGTAAAAGTCGTTTTTATTCCTACCTCATCATGAAGGACTACCAAAAAGTTGGGGCCGAAACAGGAATTTTGCGATTATGAAATCTTTTCCGGAATTTGCATCTCAATCCGGAATTCAATGATCACTCGGTAACTTAAATTTTGGTGGCAAAGATATATAGCGGTCAGGATCTATTGGTAGTTGTCTCACTTAAAAATTTCAGTGAAATACTTTGACAGGATTGACAGGTTTCCTTATTTTTCGGCGACTTTTAGCTGAGCATAGCTTAAAACTTTAAAAGGAATAATTGAAATAAGAACTCATTCATTGAATAAGAACTCATTTTAAATTCTAACCACTTTGTTTGTGTAAAATCGTTTTTAAAAAATAAAAATAAAAATGATAAGTACCTAGCTAAAATAAATAATTATAGAGGATTTTGATTTGAGGCCAAATGGATATCATTCATTTTATTCATTAATTTTCATTTTAATCATTCATCATTAACATTCCAGGCCAATATGCTAACAGCTATTTCCGGAATGAATTTCTTCCTGAGATAAGAAACTATTTTAAAAATCTATCTAGATTTCTGTCTCGAATGCTTTAAAAGAAGAAAATTATAGCTATTTTCGAGATATCTATATCTCAGCAGTTTGTGGAATTGTCACTTTAAAGAAACAAAATTAATTAAATTTAAAAAACTCAGGGAATTGATACAATTCAAAAGTTAGATGATAACTTCTTAATGGGCTGAAATGGTCATGAGAAAAGAAAATGAGGAATTTCCGGTAATAATTTTCTTTTTTCTTTAATGAGTTTAATTTATTCATCTGGTTTCGTAATAAAGCGTCTGCAACCCTTTTCTGGGATAATCAACGGGGTAATTATAATTAGGAGCGATAGGCGCTAGCAGAAAGCTTTGTTCACAAGGGGCCTCAATAAAACTGTGCTAATAAATTCTCAATAACAAATTGTTCTGGTATTTCGCTGCGAGAAGAATTTTATACCAGTTGAATAAGTTGAATAAATGATACTTATGGAGAATATATTAAATTACTTATGTCACTATATAATGAAAAAAAAACTGTAATTTATTGTAATTTATAGGAATACTATTTATTATAATTCAAAACTTTTTATTCTTGCCGTTCTATAGCGACTGAGATTTCTATGGGATGTTTACGAGTGTATTTTATGAAAAAATTCGAATTTTTTAAAATAATTCCTAGTTTTAGCCTCAATGTAATGTTTGTGCCTAGGGCCTCTGATAGCGTAAGTCCGTCCCTTGGGGACAATCATAAAAATCATCAGCCATTCTTTGAAATATGTGACTGTAAACACCCGAAAAATATATCCCATACCCAAGAAATCATAGCTTCACAATATCAAGAAGTTAAAAAGAAAAATTCCACTGAAGTATTTGTGTTCTTTAGAATAATAATCAGGCGTAGAGAATCTATGAAAATTATTATTTTCATATTTTACCGAGGGACAATTGACTTCAAGTTAAGCAGAAAGAGCGTTTCTCAAGCTCTAAATCATATTCTCAAAGTAATTAGGAGTGCGCCCAAAAATATTCATTAGTGGAATTATTGTTATTGGCGAGAAAGTGGAGCGAGCTGAAATTTTCTTTCCCATTTCCTCCCCAACTGTTCCGGAAGAATTTTCATATGCTCTCCTATTATCTCTGCCATATTAATCCCAGACGCAGCCTGGCAAAAGGGAGTCTGCTAAGAGCTATTTTTTAATGGGATGCTGACGAAAAAACAGCAAAGAAGTTTGAGACAAATTTTTCGCTCCCCTCCCACTCTCATCTCCTCCTTAAGATGTTGAAGGGCAATGCAAACGCTCCGTGAGACGTCGTAAGATGGGTTGACAAGAGAGGGGAAAGAGGATGTCTGAAAGAATAATGGTACTAGTGTGGCTCTGAGGGTGGGTAGAAACAGTGGGAGGGAAAGAGAGAGAAATAAAAGAGAAGGACTCGTTGTCAGGAGAGGACACAGGAACCGCTAATTCAGACAGTTTAGGAAGGATAAAGCTCGAGAAAAGTATGCATGTATGCAAGAAAGAAGCCCGAGCAAAAGAAGAGGAAAAAGATCGCATGTATGAATTGGAATGTCGAATGAGTTAGATCTCAAGAAGGAAAATAGGAATTCAGACAGAGGTCGTATATCAGTCCATTCCTCCCTGCGCAAGGGTTGGGTTGGGTGAGAAATGAAGGAGCGCTCGATGAAAGGAAAGGGAAATATGAAAGAGGGGAAATTGGGATGAATAAGAGACAGTGATAAGAGTCGAAGAATGAAAAGGGACGGATGAGAGGAATCGACAAGGAAGAGGAGAGATTTATAAGGAAAGAGAAAAAAAGGGATAATGAAGAGGGAAAGAGAGATAAGGGCGAAGGAAATTTGAAAAACTCTCGAATTTAGATGTAAAGGACTATAAGGAAAATGTATAAAGGAGGTTGAGAGCACATAAAAAAAGTTCAAAAAAGGAAATACGTAATGAGGAAAACATATAATGGGTGAGATAAATGAGAGAGGTATTTGTAGGCGGAAATATAGGGTAGAAGAGATAGAGGGCCGATATTAGGAAAGGAGAGAAAGGGGAGAGAATGATAAAGGTTGCGTGCGCGGATGGGTGGGCGTTGGTGGACGACAAGGATGAGCATTTTGGAGAGGTAAAGATGTAAATAGAGGAGGCTAAAGAAGGGTAACTGTTGATTGCTTGGAGGTCAGACTCAAGATGGCCATCTTCTCCGCCGACGCCCTCTTGCGAGGAAACTTCTTTTCAGTCTCCCTCACCGGAAGTATGTCCTTCGTTGTGTTTACCCTCCCTTCTCTTCCTCGCCTTTGGTGTTCTCTCGCGCGTGTTTTGCGTGTCCGGCGCTGTTTTGATCGCCTGTGCTTCGTCCGATAGCTAGTTGCGAGTTCGAAGCGCTGAAAGGAGTGACTAATGCAGAATGGCGAAGATTTTCGAGGGAGAGAGGGGAGATGAATACATGGATGACGAATTCTACTTATGTGATAATGCTCACACTTAGACTGGTTTGAATAAAAAATTAGCCTTGCAGGAAGATAATAGATACATGCGGACCATAGATACATGATGTGTACGTATGAAGGTCCACACCACTGAAATCCTGTTAGAAGATTCTCTTGCGGTTGAATGTTGCCCGAAAAGAAGAGTGGAAAACGTTAACTGAGGCTGAGACTCATGCAGATAGGTAAGAGATATGGTTACGTCTTGCCTTTTTCCAAAATAAAAAGACAAACTATATGAAACATAAAGACCTATTACTGGGAAATGCGTAAAAAGTGACAGATGTTTAGCCGATTGAAATATTTTGCTCGGAATTTTCCATTGGGAATCAATTATTTCGTGAGATTTTGATGAATTTTAAAATATACCGTAGCCTACGTGCTCTCATTTTTAGTCAAAGAAATCCCAAAATAACAAGAGTAAATTTTTGATGAATTATTTTTTTTAATTTAAATTTAATCCTCCTAACTTCAACTTTACCTAGTACAAAAAATCAAGAAAACGGTGGTGTCATGGTTCTTCTTTAATTCAAAGAGAAAAAGTCACAAAAGAATCAAAATATTCATTCGAATCATTTTTCATCGAATGCGATTCATCAATTATGGTTGTTCTCAACAAGGTTTGCGCTGAAAGTTATCTTTAGAATAACTTTTAGTTAATCTACCAGGAAAAGCATCACAAGTTTAGAAAAGGAATACGGGTTGATATTCCCGAATTCTTTTAGGGCTCTTTCGAACGTTTCGGACATTTTGTAGATCAGTTTGCCAATCCCAACTCCTACTCTTTGTATTCGCTCTTGATGTAGATCGATCGATGCTCACAATTAGTGAGGAATTCGATTCTATTTGTATTCTGATGCCCATCTTAATGGTGGCAAAAACAGCAACCCTTATCCGACATCCAAATGTATTCACAGTGGAGAGGAAAAGAAAGGTGAGAGAATGAAAGTCCTGTCCATCATTCTGCAACGACGAAACGAAGCAGAGAGGGAAGGAAGAGCCGAATCCGACTGTCTGTCTGAGTTGGAGGCGATTGGGACAATTAGGCAAATGGACGAGTGGGCATTTTACACGGCGAAGTGTCTCCGAATCCAGAAGGGGATCGTCCGAATCGCATCGTTACAGGGCGCAGTAGCCAGTGGATCCGACGAAGCGTATATCCAAGGAAATTTCCCACGCAGAGAACGAAACTAGAGCTATTAACTTAGGCGGCTAAGAAAATAAAGAAAAGCTAACAACTTGTAAGTCAGAAAATGAGAATACGCCCATGACAACACCTGCAAAACGGAGGAGGAAGTTCTTTAGAACAGAACGTACGCTTCCGTGAATATCTGCCGGATAATACTCTGTGAGAGCATCTACATCTACATAAATACCCTGCAAGCCACCTTTCGGCGTACATGTGTGTAACGAATAATGGAATCACAGATATCGTGCGGTTAATGGGGAGATGTTTAAGTTACTAATGAAAGTCTCAGAAAGTTTTCTACAAGCATAAGGAGTAAGTGCCACACAGCAAAGTGTGGGAAGTAACTACAATGATTTAAAATTGCGGGTAGCTGATCTTTCTACCATTTTGGCCTGTATTAGAGAGAAAAAAATGCAAATTAATTAAAAAATGTAACATCAAACTTGAGTGAAATTTTTGAAGAAATTATCATAATCAAGATGTGATAATTTTCAAATTTACAAAATGCATGACGTCGGAATTTCTGGCTGACGGATTCCATTCCATCTCAATTCTTAATTCACTAAACATCAGACAGTATTAGGGGACAGAAGGACCCAAATATAGCTTTGGACAATCTGTGATATCTTTACTGATTTACGAAATGTAGCTAAAAACAGATAATATATTTTCAGTTAGACGTTGAATGGAAGAAGTGATATCGAGCAGAAATTTTCGGAAGAAAATAAACGGAATAGGAAATTCATTTTTCATACCTCTATCTACCTAAAAGCAAAATTTGAAAATAATTATAAAATACCCCCTTCTTCATTGTTAGGTTTCAAATTCTTCCTGCATGATAAACTCTTTGACAAACATAGTCAAAAAACTCGACCTAGAAGCAATTTGGCACGAAATCACAGTTGTGTAATTAATTACTAAATATCATCAGACAGATCCAAGGATGCCAAGAACATTTTCATTGTAATCAACGTGCGTTAATTCAAATTTTCGACGAGAGCACTTCCTGCTCGTCGCTTAAGCCACGTGATAAAGCTTGAGAAAGTAAAACAGAAAAGATTAAGGACGCTAATTTGTCGTAATTGCACCGAGGTCATAATGGGGAACTTGGTCAGCTCCCAAGTTTTAATTCCGAGTCCTGTCGAGAGAAGGAGTTAGTGAACGGAGTGGAGTAAGGAATGCGGCCGTGTGGGGGGGGGGGGGGAGAAGAGATGGACACTGCCTGTTGAGGTTAAGGGGGAAGGGCGGTCATCGGAGTCACGTAATAATCTCTCTCTCTAGTCCACCACTTCCGGTCCTCTCCACCGGGTTCCTAAAGAGAGACTACTCCCCGAATTCCTGAACGACGACATACATATTCCACATTTTCCTTTCCTTCCTCTTATAAAAGGACCCTCGTGACGTGAATTGCTGAATTGTTCGAATCGGAATTGAATTGCATCGCTGGTTTTTCGTGAAAATCGGCTTTCGCGGAAAAAATCTAATTCCAGAAAGCTATTAAGGATGCCTCAATAAAATCTTCACGGACTGCTAAAACGACAGTTGAAAACGAAAACCTGCCCTGTAGGTTTTCAGCAGAATAAAACGGTACCTGAATAACAGCAATTACCTTCGCTACCTTGATCTAAAACTTTAGAAATGTTGAATTATTTTGGAAATTTGTTAAAAAACATAAACTTATAAAATATTCTCGAATATATTTTCGAGTAACGGAATCGCTTAAAATATTTCATATATGTATATCGTTATAAGATGTACGTTATATAATGAAGAAACAGGCGCAGGATAGGGAATTTTGGAAACGTTTGGCTGAAACCTGTCCCAGATGATGTTCATTATGATGATGTTGAGATGATGATGAATATCATGCAATACATATATTTTTCGTTGAGAATCAATTTCATAAATAATTTACTCGTGATATTATTTATAATATGTTGACATCCAAAATTTTACCCGACAAAGTTATTTTTTGAGAGTACACAATTGATTTGATTTTTCCACATTTTCATAATGTGAAACTTTTTCATTTGTATTAATGAAAATACTCTTACATCGTATTTGGCTATGATTTCGAAAGCAGACACATTTGCTTTGCTTTTTCAAACGCAAACATTAATTGAAGACTCTTTTTCCGAACCAGACGATATTGAAATGTATGTCAACTCCAATAAATTGAGCAACTATTTTCTCTAAGATATACCTATTATATTTAGCCGATAGATCTAGGAATTTATCTCGTAACCTGGAAAATGAATTCACATTTAGATGTGGTTTCGATCGTTCCAAATAGAGCTCCAAAGAGATTTTTACCCTCATTACTTCATTATATTCACTTTAAATCTTTAGCCCGCGGAAAGTAATTGCCGAAATACTGACGTAGTAAACTCAATATATTCTCAAATTAACTTCAAATCCAACTTTAAAGCGAAATCTAAACATTTGCAAAATCATTAACTAAATTTTAGGCATAAACTTTGAAGTTTGACATTTACTTCATGCTTAACCTAATTTAATGGCAATTGAAACCAATTTAGCGAGGAAAAAAGATGGTTTGGGCAGTTTCATCTGCAGTATCATTAGCTTTTGAAAGTATCTTCATTACCTTTACGCATGTGAAGTTTTTTTAAGTTGTAGAAAGAGCCTAGAAACCGACAATATTGAGCCAAATTCCATGAAGGAACAGTTTTCTATCATAAGGCGTGAATGAACTGAAGCATCAACTGGATGCAATCACGACTACCTGTTGGTTTGTCTACGGCATTCTCAGATTTGTAAATTATAGAGCCAAATAGGTGTGTTCTGATAAACTCAAGAACTACGTGAGTTAATAATGAATATGACCAACATAAAATGAATTCTGTGGACAGAAATATTAATGTATAGTAAGTTTGTAAAATCTTAAAAGAACCAGTGGTTAATTGCTAATTTAGAGATCAATGAAATCGTGATAGTTCATTATCGAAACTGAAAAAGAATCGTACTATTCAGTATATTGCTAAATTCACTGCGTCCATGGTTTGAGAAGGACTTTCAATGATGAGCAGTTACTGTTACTGTCTCTTATAAATTATTTTTCTTCTCTGAGCCAATTCAGTTCTTTTGGAGAAAAATTCTTTTAATCGATAAATACCTGTTTATTTTTGTTTTTATTAGTGTTCTCCAAACTATCTATCTTGTTTAACTCAAACTAGACGGCTGTTAAAAATTAGCTGCGTTCTGAATTTCTATATGTTATACCATTTCATGAAGAACTATCGCTTGAAAGAGTATTTCATCCCTATTGAATCAATAAAAATCAAGAATCAACCCTTATAGACGATGACTGTCATCTGTTACCCTAAAATAAATATGTTTTCTAAGTCTTTTGAACTAAAACATTGCTATCAAAGCCAATAGTGTTCAAACGCTATTTTACTACAATGGCTATCTGTTGGGATTCCTCAGAAACCTTCAGCCAAAACAATAAAAGGAAATCTTCTTTTATTTGCTAATCAACGAATTTATTCACGAATAAAATCTTACGTCGGTGGGGGCCCACGTGCGAAATGACGTAAGCTGTCGAAGCACTTTTAATAATACTACTACTACTAAAATCTTACGTCGTACGTAGCCTTATGAACCGACGCGTCGGTTCATAAGGCTACATCAAATAATTACCGGAATCGATGCTGAGACTTTATATAATAATAAAAATATCGTTGTCTTCGGATTCTAGCCCTGATACGTTGGCTGTGCAGGCCCGTTATCGAATTCACGGTTCCAGGCTGAAAACTGTCCAACAGAGGAAGGCCATTTTAGTTCACCGACAGGCCCTTGGATAAAAAAGTGGTCGTCTGTCGGCCTTTGTGACATAGTGACGGGAAACCCGGTCTTGAATCCCATTGTGATGGAGGTGTGAGTCACCACGAGGGCCAGACGAGTTGATGAGCAAACCTCTCCCATTGGATGGGGTAGTTGCCCAAGCCACCAAAGAATGGAATTCTTATTTCATTCCCAAGCACAAGCGACATGGTACACCCTGTTGGCATTCACTCCGTACTACGCCTAGTCTTTTGTTGATCATTTGCGCCGTGTACTACTCTTAGTCTCTTTTGTTAATCATTTGCGACGTTTTATTAAGAATAAAGTGAAGTAAGGTTTAACACGACAAAGGACCAAAAATCTCTTCTCAGTGAAATTATCAGTTTGGTGACTTAAAGGCAAAAACGACAAAGAAAACGTCCTACAATGAAGTATCCTCAAAGACGCTCTACTCTTCGTAAGAATCATGAATCATTATTGCTGAGGATGTTAAGACGTAAACCATCCATCAATGACGAAAAAGAAGCTATTTCATCCCTCAACTCCGTTCCAAAGGTTCCGATCACATACGAAATTCCTAGAGACCGAGAAGATGGATTTGAATTTAAAATTCTCACGCGCACATCTCTCCTCCTAAAACATTTTACAAGTGTTTATCATCGAATTATTATTTTATTAGTGACAATTACTACCAAAGACAATCGCCTCTCCTGATCCAACCAGTTTTCTGTGTTAAAAAAGAGAAGTTGGGATAATTAGTAAACCCTAAGGCATGCGTGCCGATTTTCTGAATACTTAGGAAAATATAAAATTGTGATAATTTTGAAGAGAATCTTACAAAAATGAAAGAAAATGATGCACTTATTTAATTCCGTTGAGATTCTGCGATCAATTTTGTGTCGTTTTCAACAGAATTTTGCGACTTACTTTTAAATAAAATTAATACTTCCTTCTTCATGCTAGAATTATTTTCAGCGATACAGAGGCAGAAAATCGATTTCCAATTGCTAAGTTTAATTACAGGCTTGCCGAATTTGAAAAATAACATCGCACGAAAGAAGTAATATGTAACTATTTTTACATGCATATATTCTTTATTGCGACCTATGGATGGTAAAATGCAATTTACTGAAAGTGCTTTAATATAGATGTATTCTCTTTTCTTTTCGATAAAAGTCTATTTCATTTAGTACTTGCAGAGGAGGGATTCTGCACCAATTAAAAAGTAATTTATCTGTTTCGTTTTTTAAAGAGTACAAACATAAAAATAAAACAATAATATATTTCATTAGCTATATTCAATTTACTTTGGCATTGTATAAAATAATAATTTCCTTAACATCACCAACTATATAGTTGGCGATGTCAAGGAAAACTACACCGCGGCGTAGTTTCTCGGCCGTAAGTTCTGCAGAATATCTGATAAATATTTCACGATTATATTGCAACTTTGGTAAAACATCAGAAAGGAAACTTTACGATCCATCGACTGTCGAAGCATTATTTGATCAAGCAGAAAATATCGTTCTGACATCAGATAAAGCTAAATAAACTACTTCCAATACTTTCATCACTAGGTCTGGAAATACGTGAGTGCAAATAAATAATGAATTTCATCAAATAGATCAGCACGAATTTAGAGAAGAAGAAATAATCCTTTGAATTAAACACGACATTCTGATTGCTTCGAAATCTGAGGTATCAAAATATGACTGGGATAGGGCTTTAAATTCCTTTTTGGGATTTCCATCAGTATTTCACTCAATTAGAATCTTATCATTTACCTGATAAATATTGAACGATCAAACATTGAACGCGGTCAGCGAATGATTTGACGTACAATTGACCCCTGAGGCGATCCCTCGTTGGTTTTATCGCACAATCTTTTCTAAAAGCTATTCACCTTTAAAATGGTCGCTATATATAAAAGATATCGAAAGATGTATGTAACATGGAGTGGAATTCCATGTCGAAGTTGCGGAAGAAGTGAAAAGAACCAGCAGGTGGCATATGGGTTTGACCTTAAAAGTTAGATATCTTTGAAGACTGCCTTCTCGCCACGGAGAAGCTGTAGCTTTCGGGAGAAAAAATTGAAAGAAAAGCGCCCTACGAGAAAAAAATGAGAGAAATGTAGCCGAAAATCCATCATTATTCGTCTGGATTTGCCAGAGATATTTATTCCGAGAGTATGAAAAGATATTCGAAGGATTTATGAGTCCGAAATTATCTAATCGAAGTTTATTTTATTTTCCTTTCGAAAAGCAAATTAAATTTCTTTTAACCTTCCTAAATCTTGTCGCTTTTACCTAAAAGATTCAGAAAAGAAAATTACAAGGAGAATAAATTATGAAAGAATAATTTGATGGGCATTTACAGTTAGCAATTATTAACTTGAAAAAGGTAACCGTCCTCGACGTCTTAAAATAGATTCAAAAAGAAGGACTTTCAATGATGAGCAGTTACTGTTACTGTCTCTTATAAATTATTTTTCTTCTCTGAGCCAATTCAGTTCTTTTGGAGAAAAATTCTTTTAATCGATAAATACCTGTTTATTTTTGTTTTTATTAGTGTTCTNGGAAATTACAAGGAGAATAAATTATGAAAGAATAATTTGATGGGCATTTACAGTTAGCAATTATTAACTTGAAAAAGGTAACCGTCCTCGACGTCTTAAAATAGATTCAAAATTTAATATTTCTTGGAGCTTAGATCTTATATTTCCAATTTCTAGCTGAAAATAATGCAACATAGCGAGAATTTTCTGATAAACGATACTTGTGAATGAATGGTGGTAAACAAACAATTTACTTGTACTATAATTGTGCCAGAATTATGAAAATACGAGAAATTAATCTTTTATACGTAAGCTTTAAATAGAACATACTGGAATCGAGCTCATGATATCTGCAAAAGAAGTTGCATAAGTTTACATTTTTCCCTTTCTGATACTCAGCATGTTGTCAGCATCTTGTCATACAGTGCAACATATTCATTTTGCACCACAATATTTCTTGATATGACTGATGTTTTTTTTTTTGGTAGTTTTGGGATAAAGGCTTTGGTAGTTAAGGGGATTTTTTTAAAGATAAATAATATAGATATTTTTCATTTTTTCCACTTAATGTATGTATACTTAATGTACAATTTTTCATCAATCATAGTGTCATGTTGTGGAAAATTGTATTTAGATTTTCTGCTTTTACTCTGACCTGAGATGGTATCTCAAAAGTTGATGTTTCAAGTAAGAAATCTTAAAATGTTGTGCTTGCATTTATTAATGAATTTTGCTTCGTCAAATATGTTTTGACCTTGAAGGCTGACTGTCACCTAGATGGAAACCTATGGAAAGGGTAGAAGCAAATAACTTTTGACTTTGAGCTTTTCACTGATAAGCAGTGTTATAGTTAAATTCACTAGCAGTCAGAGAATGAAAGTGTTGATTTGATTTATTTGGGGATGTAACTTCCTGTTCTTCTGGGATAAGTTTACCCTCTCATGATTAAACAGGACTGCAAAATAAACCAAATTTCTCACTGAAGAGTGAAAATTTGAGAGCTTACCCATCTCATAGATAAAAGTGAGAGGTTTATCTTACTGAATTACCTCCATCCACAGCATCTGACTTGCTAACACTACTGTACTTGCATTAATTCTTCCTAAATGAAATTCAACACATCTTGGCATTAATTACCTCAAAGCAGTTATACCAAAGAAAAGCATTGCAAAGTAATACACAAAACTCCTATACTATTATTGTTTAAAGTTTCAAGCATTGTACTCAGATGTTCTCAAACCCAAATGCAAAGCAATCATAAATCTCAAAAAATCATACACAACATATATAATAATACATCAAACCAAAGATAAAATAGTAGACCTTATATACATTCAATAATATAAAATAAAAAAATATGATTAATTGATCAGGTGCTTGCATAATCATAAACCAAATGGGGAAAAGTGCCTATAGCTTTTAAAAATTACTTGCCTATCTAAGCACCTTATGAAAGAAACTGTAACTAAATTAGAGTTTTATTAATATGAATGTTTAAAGAAGTTTATTTTTTATGATAAAAATGCCTGTATTTATTAGTAACAATGGATATAAGGGAAGGTTGAAGTTGGAAAATATCCCAAATACCTACATAAAAAATTTCATTTGCTCATTTCATGCCAAACATGACTTCAAACCAATAAAAGAAGTACCAAACACTATCTCAATTTTCCATATCCTCACAGAATGCATATCATTCAATTTTTTTATGAGATAGTCTAATATTTATCCTGGAAGATGATAAAATTATGTAAAGAGAGTTATTATACAATATGAATATACCCAAATGACATTAGCTGGATCTGTATATGATATTTATGGAATGGCCATTATCAAATATCTTTCTATTTGTAAGGGATTGTATAGAAATATTTAGTTGAATTCAGTGAGCAGCAAGGTTTAATTTTAACTTTGATCAACTACCAATGAGACTGCCACACTTTTATCTCTTACTTAATCAAACTTTTAAATGGAAAATGTACTGAATTCTCCTAAGCTTAATTTACAACGGAAGGATTTCTATAAAGGCAAATTTTTCAAAGAGCAAATTAATACCTTCACCTGAATTTAAATAGATTCCAGCACAAATAAGTAGTGGCAGGAAAGAGATAAAGGTACCTTAGCATATACTAACATAAAACTTGAGGAGGAAATCCTTTGTTGTTGTCAGTTGGAAATATTCACATGATTCTGAAGATGACCACAGAGCCAGCAGTCAAAATTTTGGTTTCATGAGAGAACTTACACAGTTAATGAGAGGATTTTCTTCAGATTATTCATCAGGAATGATTTAAGACTTTCTAAAAAACTTGAGCATCTGAAGGTGCTCCATTAATCAAAAACAATTCAAATCAAAAATTCAACTTGTGGTGGCCATTCGGAGCGCCCAGCGGCCATGTTGGGCGCGCCATATAGCCCTTAGATGTAGCGACCAAACAGAGCGGACAGCGGCCATGTTGGATGCTCGTTAGCCAAGGGGCGCTACCACCAGAGGGCAGAAAAAGTGACGGCGAGTGAGGGACAGCAGCCATTGCCCTCACGGACAGTCTACTCTCAACCGTCACCGCGGAAGCAATCTACCTTTCATACAAGACGAGTCGAGGTCGCAATCCGACCACGTGCATTGTAGTTCAGTTCTGTTGAATAAAACTTGTTTTGTTGTTTAAAAGAGCGGTCCTTATTTTCACCCACGCGGCTTCAAACTGTAAGTGATCCAACCATATCATTTTCTTAAATATTAACCCTTTGAATGCCAGCAAATTTCATAGGAACTGTGCTAAAATTGCCAAGGAATTTTTGCTGATTTTGCAATAGTTTAGGAAAAAAAATATGAATTACAAATAAATGAAATTTCATATTCAACTTAAGGAAACCTTTATTACATTAATTTTCATCTTTGATATATATTGCTTGCTGATTGTGTCAGCATTATAGCAACTGATAATGACACAGCTCGAGAAGCACTATCGCGCTCCCAGCACTTTTGGCAAAAGACGGGAAGAGCGCAATCACGCTCCCAGGCACTCTAAGGGTTAAGTAAAATATAAATATTGGGTTTAAAAGTTTAAGTCCTTTACACATTCAAACAATTTTGTAAATTAGTTCTTTAAAATGATCAAATAGAAACAATGGGGAAAAAAGGAATAACAAATCATGAGTTTACATTTTGTTTCAAACCTGTATCATTTGTTTTTGACTTTGAATGAAGTCAAACATTACATTCAATAGACATCAGATAATTCTCCACATATTTCTTCATTAGTGAAGACATTTTATTTTTCTTTACACCAAGTTAAAAGGTAGGAGATATGCCACATAGTATTCTTGGTTTGAATTCTTTCAGAAACCTAAAATAAAGTCATATTTTTAAAATTATTTACTAGATGTATGTCTATTATTTACAAAAACTGCAAAAAGATTTTTTTACATATTATGTAATGAGAGCTTCTTTAATTCTTGCATTTAGGATAAAATGTAAAATTAGATTTTGAAGAATTATTTTGAAACAAAATTAGTATAAGATAAAGAACAAAATCAAAAGAATCACTTTCAGTACTGTGAATGTGTTTGCTATTGGTGGGTGGTTTTGCCTTACAAAAGATTTTTATAATAATGACTAATATTAATGGTTGTTAAATAATTAACTAAAAATCATTGAGGAAGGAGAACAATTGCTTTAACAGCAATTAGTGAGGTACATAAGAGTTTTGAGAAATGATGATTATAATATTTCACCATTTTTGCAAAAATATAATACTAATATTCTTAATTTTAGCACAAATAGTCCTAAATAGTTATTTATCTGTTTCATGAGACACTCAAAACAGTTAAAAACAATAATGAGCTCTACTAAAAACTTCTCATAAATACATTATCATTTGCATAAAATAATGCAAATGAGAGCTATAAAGGAAAAAGACCAAGAGGGAGACCAAGAGTAAGGTCAAGGACATGATTATGAAAGACATAAGTAGAAGAGTGGAAGATGCATATAAAGTGTGGGATGATATGTGGTGGGAGGATAGAATGAGATGGCGGTCACTGGTCCACAAACACCCTACCCTGACAGAGTAGGGATGAAAGGGGAAAGGATAATAATGAATGCAAATGAGAATTGCATCTACTTAAAATAAGAATTAAAATCAAATCACTCAAGGTTTAAAACACAGAAATGTTACAAATACATTTCAGAAAAATGCTGAAATGAAAACCTACACTATGCGATGTTTTCATTAAATTTATATGCATGAAAAAGTACTCGGGCACCATTTAACCGGAGATATGAAAGTTAAGTTAATATATATATATTCAGATTTGATTTTTGAAAGCTCTCAATTACAGCTTTTCTTCTCTTTAAGCGTATCACCCAGATAAGGTACAGAATGAAATAAATAGTAAAGTAATATACTTATTAGACGTTGAATTATTTCATTTTCATAGTCTTAAGCATGTGGGATGCAAATATGGACCTTATGTCAATGAAATTCATTGATGACTAAGTTATACCCTCATAAGATTAATGAACCTAATAATTCTGTTTTCATGAATAATTTTTCATTTTTGTCAATATTTGACTACCCGAGTTTTAGAAATTGACAAATTTCAAGAAATGTCCACTAAGATGCAAAATTACCCTGATTTATCACATTTCATATTTACCATTCTCAGAAAAAAAATACAGATAAGTAAGATACCAGTAATTTTAGTTTTAATCGACACCACTGGAACAAAAAATTACGCTGAAATATCTTCACTGATCAAAGATAAAACTAGGTTACTTGCAAATGACGGATTACTTCATCCTGTACACTTCAGATTTGACATTTCAGAAGAAGTGTTAGATTTTAATATCTTATGTTAATACTCGTATCCTTCTTTAGCATCAAGCGGTAATGCTTGACTGCCACTGTGAATCAGAATTAACTGAGTGAAAATACCATTCAGTTCTATGCCAGGAGCATTCTACAATAAGTCGTGTTCACGATTGCACCAGACGAAAATTTGGTATTCCTATTCAGCAAGGGCTCGCTCCTTTCATTCCTTCATACCACGAAAATTGCACTGCGAGGATGAATGTTAATTAAAATGGCTTTACATTCCCGCCTTCGCAAGACGGACCTGAAACCTTGGTGACTCTGAGTATGGAAGGCGTTAGATAGCATATCCTTCGAGAGCGATCGCCATGGTTGACATGAACGTGCTGGAATTGCATCTACTACGCCCGCCACTTTCATTCTGTAGATTCTGTATACCGTTACAGGTATTGGTTCGCGAAGTTATGCGGTTGTAAATTTTCCGTGGCCTACAGTTATTTGTCACAGCAATTTCAGCATTGACAATCGATACCGTAAAATATTACTATCCTCTTTTTGAAAACGTTCTTATGTAAAGAAATACTTCATCTTTATTCGGGAAAGACTAGACAAATGTTTATCTGAAGGTTATAAAATGCATTTTACTTATTAGCCTCCTAATCAAATAATAAATTTTTCAACACATTGCTATGAATTAAGAGCAATGCAATTTCTATTTTAAATTATGAACTAACTTCAAATTGATCGATTCGAAATCCAGCTTGATAAAATTGCTATCACTTTTCTTAATGGAAACGAGAAAAATCTTTGAATGAGTTTTGAAAATATAAATAGCCAACAATTTAATGCTCTTTCAATCCTTAAACGAAGTAGATTTGTTAAAAATTATGAAATTTTAAAAATTTCCCTTGATCGTTAAGTTGTTTAACTTGTGTCTTTTCTAAACTAATAACTGTCATGTTCTTCATAATAAGTATTCAGATATATTAATACGTAAAAAGCAATGTTTGTAAAACAGCTGTTTTAAACTTCGCATTTTTTCATCTGATATAGAGACGAAATATTAACTATAACATGTAGGTAACGATAGAAAAGATTAGCTTACTTTCATTAAATCAGTTTTTTAGGCTTGCACAGTATACGGTATATATTATATATTTTTAAAAGACGGAATGATAATAGACTAAGGCGCTTCATTAATTATGAGTTGAGTTGATGTGCCAGCGTCATAAATAATAATCTCTAAATTTCAGGAATGAGGATGACTAAATAGAGAATAAAACTGAAGGCGACCGAACTCATTACTGAATAAATTAACTACGAAACCTTGATCTGACTTCCTCATAACTGTTCACAGATTCACTGCTAAGATGGCGTCTAACTCAAGAACCCGAAAGCCAGATATTATCAGTTCTTCGATTTTTACGTAGTAATCGGAGACAATTTTCTGGAATGAAAATTTAATCATCTACTCGTTTCAATTTTTTTGGCGATTATAGCAAACTTTTAAGTGAATAATAATACTACATGTCCGATATAATTTTCATACTCCCTATTAAAAGTTAGTTTTTTGTTTTACCTATGGAAGGATAGATTGATCAGAAAGCTGGAGGAGAACGTATTACATGTTTAAAATGTTCTTAGGTTATGGTAATGTGTTTTAAGCACATTTATAATGCACTAGGCACTTGTATATAATTCCATATTCTGGGTGTTTTTTTTAATCTCAAAAGGTAAGTTTCTTCAACTTTTTATACCTTGGGTGTAGTAGTTAGGAAAAGCGATCCTTGCTGTTACCTTAGGATAAACAATTGTTATATTTCAGTTTAATGAGAGATAAGCCTGTAGAATTAAAGTTGTTGTCGCTCGTAAGCCTAAATATTATTCCATTTTCAGTCAATTCGTTCTTTGTTTTTAAAATTTGCATTTCGATTTTGGTAGCACTTAGTCGTTTCCAACGTAAATTATAGTTTTCCTCTCTCTACTTGCATGGACCCTCTTTGGCTGAAGTTAGCATTTTTAATTGCATGTTTTTTCGTTACTTTTTGTGTTTTTCAGGAGTAGAAGCATGGGATTTGATTTAAATAGATTCCAGGGCGATGTTGATGAGGAACTAGTATGTCCAATTTGTTCTGGAGTACTGGAAGATCCCCTTCAAGTGAGTTTATCAGGGTATTTAAAAAAAATTCATCTCCACAGATGTTGCTTAGGTACTTACAATTGCTATTTTCTCTTTAGGCTCCTGAGTGTGAGCATGCTTTTTGTCAGGCATGCATACAGGAATGGGTTTCACGTCAGCCAACATGCCCAGTGGATAGACAACCTATCACATTTGCTCAGCTGAGACCAGTTCCACGAATATTAAGAAATCTCCTATCCAGGTTTGCAGTTACATTTATTTTTTGTTGCCTCTTTTTTCATAAGTATATTATGGAAGATTGAATTTATTATGTGCAGCATCATTTGTAGTCATCAAGTATTCGTTTATTTTCATTCACCAAGCAATCTCCTTTAGCCTAAGAAAACATAAATTTCATTGAGTTTTGTATGGTTTGAGTCTGTGTTCTTTACTTTAGATGAGGATTTGGCATATTACCATGCAATGTGGGTTCCTTATTTTAGCATTCTCCTGTATTTTTCTTTCCATGTATGAAATTGTTCCCTCAGTAAGTTATGTTTACTGAATGATGTTTTGTTATTTTTTATTTTAGATTATGTATTACTTGTGATAACAAATCTTTTGGGTGTACATCGGTGATGAAGTTGGATTTACTAGCAGCACATCTGGAGGAATGTCTGCACAACCCTAAGAGACCCATTAGGTGTGAACAAGGTTGTGGTCTTGTTATTCCAAAGGATGAATTGAAGGTGTGATAATGATTTTCAATAGTTAGCATTGTTTGTTGTTCTGATTAATGGAGAGCAGCTTTACTAATTTTAATTTTAGTTGCAAATTGTAACTTGTATTGGTTGAACAATAATTTTAATTTTTTTCCTCAACAAAAATATTTATGTATTTGATTCCATTTTCTCATTGACATGAGAAGGTTAAGAGAAATATAAATTATTATTATTTATTGGCGACCTTTACTAATTATTATTATTTATTGGCGACCTTTACTAATTATTATTATTTATTGGCACCTTTTACTAATTATTATTATTTATTGGTGCTCACTATTGATTGGATTAAGAATTATTAATTTGCATCTCTGAATTTCATTCACAGGACCATAACTGCGTTCGTGAGCTGCGATCTCTAATCCACACGCAACAGCAAAAGCTTGGAGATTTCCAGCAAGGGATGGCAGAGTTACGTTTTCAAATAAGTGAGCAAAAGAGAGAGCTGCAGCTACTGAAAGTTAGTTGGTTTTAATTGTTTTAACAGTGAATCCACCTTTTCTTTTCCAATAATTTACTGCTTTAGATCTTCTCTTTTGCCTTTTAATATTCTTCATGAGCCTCCTCTTGAACTGTGAAGCTGTTATCCTCATTGTCATTTTCATACTTTAAGTCAGGGGTGTCAAACTGGCGGTCTGCGGGCCGGATGTGGCCCTTCAACTCCTCTCGTGCAGCCCACGATGTCAAGGCGAGTGTCGTTTTCATAACATAACACATAAAACTATCTTTTTGGCTTGATGCCTCTCTTCTCATTCATATTATTTAGGGAAATAGTTACCTGGAGAATAAAAATATTTCATGTACAATTTCTACACTACTTTGGAGGTACATACATTTACAAACTATAATTTTGGTGCAAGGAAAGGAAATTTGAACATGGCTGTAGATGAATTAGAGGTTTAAAAACACTTTGTAAGCCATATGTTAGCAGATGGAACTCCATGAAACAATACACAACTCTAATCTCAACACAAAACAAAAAATGCAACTTCATGAAATTACCTTATGCTCTGGGGACAAGTGACAAATTAAAATATATTTTCTAAAAATTTGACCTAACACCATTATTTGTCATTATCAACAAACTATCCAACCTCTCCAATCCAAAATGTAACACCCCATTGATACACAAATTGGGCATCAATGAAATATCATGTCATGACTGTGATAAAGTCATCAGAAAAAGTAAACTAAAATTTGAAAACAGATTCACAGAACATTTAGCTCACTTAAGACACAATAAAATTAACAAATCAAGCGATGGACAAAACATACAACAACACTGTCAAAGAATTCATTTCAAAAACTTATAATTATAGAAATTTGTACTGAAAAACTTCTGACTAGATGCTTATGAAAGCATTTTCATACACCTAAATAGAAGCCGGATAATGAATAATGACTTGGGCTGTTTATCAAATTCCACTCTATACTCACTTATTGACCCCAGTAAGAAGGATCACCCCCTCATACCTCTTCCAGATGTCATAACAGAAAAACCCCACCAACTTATCCTCTCCACACCTTTGTAAAATGTAATAATCAAACAATTCACTTTTCCCTTTCAAATTTTAACTCATTCTTAGAAACTCTAGTTAATGGAAGATTTCTTCCCAAAATGCATGTAGGGTAATTCCTAGGAATTGATAATCTAGAACTTCACATATGCAAGTTCCATCTGCTGACCTATGGCTTATGGAATGTTTTAATACCTTTGATATTGTTTTGCTGCCTGAAACTTAATGAAACAGCTCACAGATCAAGACTTACTAATGAAAATTGCTGTGAAGAATATTCTCAATTATTAACTCCAAATTTTGAGAAGCTATTGCTAAGTGATGGCAAGATTCCAGCTAGAAAATACAAAATACTAGAATTGTGTGTATTTAAAATTTAGTTGTAGAATCATAACTTCTAAATCACAACCTCAGTCTTAAATGCTATTTTTGACAGTCTACAATTTCCATAAATTATTTTGTGTGTCTATTTTTATCATGGTATTTTTCCTTTATTTATTTATTAGTTTATATTTTTCTTTATTTTTATTTATTTAATCATAGTATCTCAGTAAGGGAACAAAATATACTGATTTCATGATTAAACTTAACTTTGACATTTCTTTAAATAAATTTGCGAAAACCTGAAAATTGAGAACATGATTAGTTACATTACAACTAAATTTAGTGTGGCCCCCAAGAAGTAATGTGTTTGATACCCCTACTTTAAGTATATGTAAATGTCTTACCATTATTTTGCAACTCTTTTCCCTTAGAGAGCTTAATCTGACTCATATGTATTGCAAATGTCATAATCACCCTTTTAAAATTGAAGGTAAATGAGCTACGCTACTTAAGGAAAACAAAGCAATCATGGCTCAAAGAAAGGGGTCCATGAAGGAACTTCATGGAACAGGAGATAAACTGAGTGGCATAAATTTAGGAAAAGAAGACTAGTTAGAGTTTAAAATGAAGGAAACAGAATGGTACTTTTTCCACATGAATTTATTCACACGACCGGTTTGAGGATGACGATCATTCGTCGAAACCAGTCGTGTGAATAAATTCATGTGGAAAAAGTACCATTCTGTTTCCTTCATTTTACACGATGGATTTCCACCACATCTCGCCTGACTCTGTGAATTTCATAGTAGTTTGATAAAATGGGGCAAGATAATTTTTAGATGAAATGGTAGCAGCCATAAGGTTATGACAGATGGAGAGGCATCCTGTAGTGTATGAAGAGTCTGATAGTAAATAGAATGAAGAAATTAACAGTCATGTATTATTAGATATCTCAATGTGTGTATCCCAGAAAAAGGCCCCTGCAATTTCAAAGACTGAAATGATAATTAAGAAGAGGAAAGGTAAAAACAAATATGGAGAAAGTAAAATAATTAGTCTTTATGAATGCAGCAAAGATATCACTGCTTGGTATTATGAAGAATAGTTAGAATGGAGTTTAACTAATCTTTAACTTAAGGCCCAGGTATTAAAATGGTTTTTTAGAGTTATAGTGAAGGTTATAGTTATTCTCTTACATATATGATGGAATAACATGGAGATTAACTATGATTTTCTCTTTAACTCTTACCAACCATTACAATACCAGGGCCTAAAGTGAAGATTGGTTGAACTTTATGCTAATGCTAAAATACTGAGTCTAAATATTGAATTGAATAATGATTAGAAAGATGGAAAAACATTTTGCAGGAGTTAGAGATTAGGAGAGGAATAGGAGCAAGAGATGTAAGGAGCAGAGGCAGATTTCAGGCACAGCAAGCTAGGTGATCACTAAAGGTTTTTTTGTCTTGGAAATTGTTGGTTTAGAATATCAAAAATTATGAATGTATCATAGATTCAAAATTTGAGCATTGTAAATAAGGCAATAAGTCAAATTTGAAAATGGAACTTGCTACACTGAAGAGCATAGACATGATGATGCTTCAAAAATTATGACGGATGAATCTTTATGAAGCACAATTTGTGAATGAGTTTGACTGGAAAGGATTTTTGATAAATTAAGCAATCGAAGGAAAAGAAAGCAGATTTACCATTTAAGGATATGCTTAATACATCAAATCAGTACTGAAGAAATTAAGTTTCTAAGGATTATAGAAGGAAAAACTAAGCTAGGTAAAATAAGAGACAGTAGAATAACAACAGCTGACAGTAAAAGAGATGGGAGACAATTGTAAATAGGAGAATAATGTGCTTAGGCTGTGAAGCAAATGAATAATGAGCTGATACCAAAGAAAGATGCTAGAATCAAGAGAGAGAGACTAAAGACATTAGAAATGCTAAGGTAAAGGTGGTTGGATGAAGTCAGGATGGACTCTGAGAAAAAAGGAAGCTCACTTGGATAACATTGTAGGGAAACTGCATACAGGGTAATGCAAGACAGCTATAGAGACTTAGTTTCACACTGTGTGGAACAAGTCTCTCATATATGCTACTGAAAGAAGTGATAGAGGGAACAATGAAATTAAGAATAAAGGGAGATGAAATTAACAATAAAGTGAAAAGTGTGGATGATAGATAGTTTAAAACATAGAATAAATATGAAGAGAAAAAGGGGATTGAGAAAAATGGAATGACACGACCAGCACAAACATTATCAGTGATGGTGAAGTTAATCATTTTTTTGGTTGCAGATAATTGATATTTACTTCTGATAACTTAAGCTTGCTTATTATCCTTATCAATACCAAGGAGAACCTAGCTAATAATAAAGCTAGAAGGGAAATAGACCTATACAGCCCAGAAATAGTTCATAAATAATAAAATTGGCACACCGTCTTGTAGATTATGTAGAATGTTGGAACATAATTGTAGTAAGGGCATAAAGATGTCAAATAAATTGCCAAAGATGATGCAAAATTGGCCTAGGAAATATTTTAAAACCATTTTATCTTCACAACTGCTGATAAATCCTTTTTATTATGTAATTGAATTTTTGGAGGTGAATATGCCTTTTGCATTGTGACATTCTTCTTATTTGTGACAAGATATATTGATGAACATCCAGCCTTTTTGTCCTTTATAAAATTATTATTATTTCTCTAAGACTTACAAATTTGGTTTCATTGGAGAGTTCCTCACTACTACAAAGAAAATCTGTTAATAATGTAATTTAAATATCCTATTTTTTGAATTCCAGGACTTCATGCGTGCAATGAGGATATCAAACCCAGCCATGAGAGCAATAGCTGACAGAATGGAGCGTGATGAAGTGATAAGATGGTCAAACACACTTGTCAGAGCCAGGGTCACTAGATGGGGAGGAATGATATCAACACCTGAAGTCGCGTTAAGGGTGAGTAATATACTGATTATGTATTCCATTTGAGTTTTTCTTGCTAATTCTATTGGAGTTTACTAAATATGCAAAAGTATGTTATGCTCATTCTAATCCTTTTCTGATATAAGTAAGCTGACTTACTCATCCTTACTCTTTCTCATGTATAATTCTCTAGTTATTTTTTGCATCCAAGCTTTATTTTGTGGTCTACCTGAATTTCTACTCAACTTTTTGTCCTTTTTTATATGGACAACATGTTTAACACTTCACTGCTGATCCCTCCATTTCCAATGCATTTATCATTTTAACAATGGATTGATCAGCAGTGAATGTGTTAACCAAATTTGTTTTTGCACCCATAACCCTTTTTTGGTCCTGACTCTCATATCATATACGTTTCATTTATCTTTCATTGATCAGCTCCACTTGTAATAACTAACTTAAAACATCCCTCTACTTTATGCTACTTTCTTTTTTGGTGATTTTAGGCAATGGCCAATCATAACCTATTCTGTTTTCTTCAGTTTTTCCTTACTAACTCAACATGGAATCTTTTCAAATTTATAATGTTTTACCATGATTCCCAAAGTTTAATCAAACTACCCACTAAAATCCACTATACTACAAGCATCTGCATTCCTTTGAATTTCTTTGATATGTTTTGAAAATTTTCAAAATAAATGACTGAAACTTCAGTAATTTATTTTGAATTTAGTTTTAAAATGGAATTTCTAGTTTCTGAAAAGTTGGCTTTGATCAAAATTTATCTAGTATCTAGGAATAATTATTTATATTAATTTTCTGTGCGATGGGAGAGCAGTGTTTATTGTAAAAAAATTCCTAATCTAGCAAAATTTGAGTAGTAGTATTGTAGGAAGAATAGTACTTAGAGTTAACAAAGAACTTAACATGTTGCCAAGACTTGATGAAAATTCATTGCTGTAATCAAATATAGTCAAAACCTTCATTGATGAGGTTGGGCTCTTGTGAGCCTCTCTTCTTCTTGGCAATAAAATATTTACAGAAATGAATTGCATATAAATCATCTGAATGATACTAAGTTGGAGGAATATTTCAAACAAATATTTCATTGTAGAAAGATGAAGTTCTTTCCCGGTGAATATAATGTAGAAAGAGTTCTCGGGTTTCACACCGGGTGGCCTCCTGCCATAGGGTCGACGTTTCGGGTGTGTACTCTGCACCAATCTTCAAGATACTAATGTCACTCGACAGTTAGGCTAGGAGGAGCACAAGGGATAGTGGTGCATAATACACAGCCAACTCCTATCCAAAGTCAACCTCAGCCTTCACATGGCATACTCTGATTTAACAAAAGAGGCTATGATGAAGAAATATGTTTTTACAAACATGTCATCTTGCTGTGAAATTCTAATGAAAGAGATGTGATAACTTTCTAGAAAATAAATTAAACTCGGCAGAAGAAGGTATTAATAATAATAGGCTCATAAATGCTGAAACATTTTAGGATAAAAAAAGATAACTAGAGAATGAAAAAAAGTCTAATAGCCAGATTCAAACCAGCTACCACCACACACACTGAGCTACCAATAATGACTAGGCGAGACTCCTAACCAACACCACCATTTGAATCGCTGATACAATAGGTGCTCACAATCACTCAGGCAGTTATCGAAAGGGAGTTTTTAGGGAGAAACTTTAAAGAGTTGTATCTCCTAAACGAGTGGAGAGAAACGCCTAAGAAAAAATACAGAACATATAATAATCTATGAACATATTCTCATAGTTACACAACAAATACACAAAGTTATATTGTGAGGTACCTTTGTATTAGCGGTGCCGAGAGAGATGGCTGGTCATGTGACATGAGGATCTATTCCGTGAAACCCCTTCCGTCCTTCTCCGTTCTTACGAACCCCCACCGCCTTCACTGTAACTCGGTTCTTCCGATTTTCTGTACCTTCGTTCAGTTTTCGCCATGATTTTACAACCTAAATTACGTTCTTCTGTTCCGGTCCGACTGTTAAGTGATTCATGGCATCTCAAAAGCATTAAACCCTCACATTAGAGGACAAAGTGAAAATCATTAAATTGATAAACAGTGGTCATAGCTACGATGCGATTTCCAAGACGTTCGGAATCGGAAAGTCAACAGTTGGTGACATCAAGAAAAATAAGGACAGCACAATGAGATTTGTCAGCATTACAGAAAGTGGTTCAAAGGTGCGTAAAACTATGAAAACGGTAGATAACGTTGCACTAGAAAATGCCGTTTACTTATGGTTTATTCAACAACGGCGGCTTCACGTACCGATAAGTGGTGAAATGATTTGTGAAAAAGCTCTATTTTTTAACCGACAAGTGACGGAAAGTGACCAGGGTTTTGTTGCCAGCAAAGGGTGGCTGGACAGATTTAAACATCGTCATGGGATCAGGCGTCAACCGGGGATATAAGTAACCCAAATAACCGGGGGAAAGCTTTCTAGTAATGAAAGTGCAATTGAGCCATTTAGAATCGAGTTACTACTGCGTGTAATCAATGAGAAAAATCTGAGTTCTGAACAAATTTACAATGCCGACGAATCAGGGTTGTTCTGGCGAATGTTACCTAACAAAACTTTAGCTGATCTTAATGAAAAAGTGGCACCAGGAAGGAAAGTAATCAAAGCAAGGATTACATTCATGCCGTATGCGAATGTGGCTGGCAAACATAAGCTTCCTTTGTTTGTTGTCGGAACAGCCAAAAAACCCCGAGCCTTCAAGTCAGTCACGCTCCCTGTATGCTATCGTGAGCAAAAAAACGCTTGGGTCACACGAGAATTGTTCTTGGAGTGGTTTAAAACAGAATTTGTTCCAACAGTTCGACAACATATGAAATCCGTCAATCTACCCCAAAGAGCTTTATTGTTGTTGGATAATTGTCCTGGCCATCCTTCCGCAGAAGAACTATGCACTGATGACGGTGAAATTTCCGCAATGTTTTTACCCCCTAACACGACTGCGCTGATCCAACCCATGGATCAAAATGTTATTCAAAACATCAAGCTGAGATATCGCAAGTTGCTTCTTACGAGCATTCTCAATGTTCCTGTGCACAATGAAAACTTGGAAAATCCACTGAAAAAAGTAAATTTAAAAGATGTCGTGTTCAGTCTTGCTAACTGTTAGGCATCTGTGTCTACATTATTGATTGACATTTCGTGGAAAAATTTGCTTCCCAATTTTATTGATTCTGAAGTTGAAGAAACTGTGCAAACTGAAGAAATTCAGCTTGCACCGTTCATTAATCAATTACAAAACTCGAACCCGATTTCTAATCCTGAAGCCCTCCAGTGGACTGCTGAGGCTGACGACAGTTTGGCTCGAAACGAAATTTTAGCAGACGACGAAATTATCAGGACGGCAACAGCAGAAGATGATGATGATGACGACGACACCCCTATAAACTCCGTTAAATTTCTCATTCTGAGGCTGTGGCGGCACTCAATACTTCAGTACAGTGGGCTGAAGAGCAAAATTTTGAAGTACACGAAATTATGCTCCTCAGACGTTTAAGAGACCGCGCATTTGATTTAAAAATAAGAACGGCCGCGCAAAAGAAAAACACGGACTTTTTTGGACACTGATTTCGTTCATTTACTTTAAATGTTGTAATTATGAATGTAAAATATGTATGTAGTACCTATAAATACAACTTTTGAGAAAAATAACGTGTTTTACGTTATTTTTTAAAAACCTCGCTAATCCGGAATTCCCGCTGATCCGGACGTCCGTGTGCCTGAATTTGTCCAGATTACCGGGATTCTACTGTAGTTACTTTTAGACTGTTTGTCTGCAGTAACTTTTAAAAACATAAAAACATTTTGGACCATAAGGGGGATCAAATGCAGCAAAAGACACAATAGTAACTCAAATTATTATATGTTCATAGACATTATAGATTATCATAATATGTATTGCTTGAAACACCTCAAAACAATTGTGATAGGTGTGCTGACTTGTAATGGAAACAGCAAATAAAATCAGTATAAACTGTTTTTATGTTATCTTATGTTTTAAGATTTTTCTGCTGTTAGTGAAATCTTGCAAATATCAAGAAAACCATAGAACTTAATAGGTTTTAATTTTGGGGCCAAAAAGTTTTAAATTATATTTTAGAGACAAATTATTTCCTTTCAAAAGGAAATCATGAATATTTTTAATACTACTTGCAAGCATGAATGATCTAGCAATAATTTTTTACACTTTTGTTGTATTCCTATTTTTTGATTAAAGAATTGATTTCCTAAGGTTAATTTTGAATTTTCCTTGGTCAAGAATTTGGGTTCTCTTCTTCTCTACTGCCTGCATAAGAGGAACCTTATGCAGGCAGTATCTCTCTAAAATATCTCATTGAAGCTTTAAATTAAATTGTCTGTTTGTGTTGTGCTCTTAATGACTCTCCTTGACTGCACTTGACTTAGAACAGAATTCATATGAATCCATACATACTTGTGCATAATTAATCTTTCAGCCCAAATTTTTGTTTAAAATGTTAAACTGGTCAAATTGAACCGCAATAGTTTTTTTTCCGTTTTTAAACTCGAGTTCAACATTGCTTAGGTTTTCAGTGTATTTAGAGGCAACTTTTATCAGTTTTACTGCCATAAAATCAGGAAAAAAAGACAAAATAGCTTCAGAAATTCATGATATGAAACAAAATTAACTTAATACTTAAGAGCTTAAGAGATTCAGAAAAATAAACTCTATGATTTGATACATACCATGTACAATGCATTCTCTAAATTTGGCTTATTATCATTCTTCTGCAAAACTACTTGTCAGCATAACTCTCATGAGTTCATGCTTGTTTTTAGAATACAAAGGCCTTACATAGAATAGAATGAAATCCCCCACACAAAGTGATGGAAAGGAAAAAAGAGATTTTTCCTGGGTGCGCACCATCTTGCGCAAAGTCACCCTTACCCATTTTCGTTTGTTTACAACCAGAAGGGGGTTTCCTTTCCATCACTTTGTGTGGCCGATACTTCAATGAAGCTAGATCGCGAACGATGCTGCCATGCGGACGAACTCGCTACGTCCTTGCCCACAAAGTATCCCGAATGGCTTGGAGAAATGTTCTGCCGGGATAGCTCAATGGACAGAGCACCCGACTGGCCCGGACCCGGGTTCGATTCCAGGTCCCGTCAGACTTTTTTCAAGTCCATTCTTCCTTGGGATTTTTCCTGGGTGCGCATCATCTTGCGCAAAGTCACCCTTACCCATTTTCGTTTATGTCATCTTCTCTTTTTTAAGATCATTCCTCTTTATAAGTAAGAAATGAAGGCATTTTTCTAGAAAATAAGGTAGCGTTACTATAATTTGTAATTTTTATTTCCAGTTGCTTTGTCTCTTTCTTGCTAATGGTGGTGTATGGAAATAGAATTGCATTTCATTGGAATTTCCGATCATGCAAAAAACATAACTCATTTCACTTTAGCATTGTATTTAGAATCTCAACAGAGTTTCTGTGCAAGTTTTGTCCTCTGAAGATTAAGACCATTTCATGGCATGAAATGGTCTTGATTATTTATAGCGATCAGCTTAAATGATACATAGTCATCATCATGTCCTTTTTTTAACTGAAACTGAGTGAGGGAAAAAATTTCCTGGATGATTAATGTTAATGTATTTAGTGCATATGGTCTTGTCACATATGAGTAAAAGCTCTTAAGTAAAAAAAAACATGTTCATTTAATTACTACACAGACTATATACTGGACAATATGTAAGAAATAATTGCTCTTACTGCATTAAAAAAATTTTATTCTAATGTTCATGAGCATAACACAACCTTACATTTCTTTGAGGATAAATATATTTAAATACTAAGTTATGTTATTTTGTACTTCTATTGTGAGCTCTTAGATTTCTGAAACAAAGAGGTGGACCATTTAATTTTAGTTCTAATTCATGTTCAAGACAACATCATTCTTTTACTCCTCTGATATAGTATGGAATAGTCATATATGACTAATGCTCTCTGATAATACCTTAACCAAGTATGGTCTATATTCTTATCTGTATTCCCCTTAGATTTTTCTTATGTTAATTAATTATATGAAGATAAAGGTAAATGTATGAAATAGTTATTGGAGTATTTTATATTCTGTTCCCTGGTTAGTTAGTAACTCATTTAGACATATTTTTGCAATTAATTGCAGACATTGGTGAAGAGAGCCCTATCAGAATGCAACTGCCCTCCTCACATAGTTGATGACTTGATGGAGAGGGCTCATGAAAGCAGGTGGCCTCCTGGCTTAAGTTCCTTGGAGACTAGGCAAGCCAATAGGCGGCAGTATGAAAACTTTGTTTGTAAGAGGATTCCAGGAAGGCAAGCTGTTGTGGTATTACAGTGTGACAACTCCCATATGTCAGAGGACATGATGGTTGAACCTGGTCTCGTCATGATCTTTGCGCACGGTATTATTGAATGAATGTTTTTTTAGCTTGTTTTGGAGAGGGTAATTTACACTTCCATTTGTGCTTTCTTTTTAAATGCATAATACGTATAACTGCATCAGTTTGTTGCTACAAAGGTACCTCTAAGCTTTTTTGTTTCTTTTTGAAATTTTTTTTGTTGCATGGTTGACTTATACTGAAATTAGCTTTCATGAATTTTTTTTATCAGTTTGCGTCATTTTGTGAGTGTTGTATGCATTTTTTTCATGGAATTGTAAATTTGAGTTACAAACTTTAGGTTTCATAATTTATTTTTATACTTTTAACCTCTCAAATGCCAATTTGACTTGCTGTGCTTCGAGGACATTCTTTTGTTTCAGTGTTTGAACGAATCGCTAACTGAAAAACTTGAACAAAACAACTGTATTACTTTTTGTGAGACGATATGGTAATTAATGAATGCCAGGTTCTTGTTTTTATATCATATATTTTTATTTTTTATACAAGTCAGGTTGGCAAATAAGACTATCATTCATTCTGATAATTATTTCATCTGAAGAACCCTTTGCTGCATTGTCCATACTTGCAGGATATTTTCACACTAATGGGATGTGTTGTCATTCAAGTCACAATTTTACCTTAAGATCCCTTTATGGTAGAAATGAAAGGTAGCCTTTTATATTGCTCAAGTTTAAGTTGTATTTAAACTTAATATATAAATATCTTGCCAAATATGTGATAAATTTTAATGTTTTGCAAATTCATGTAACTTTGAATTGGCAAATATGAGAAATGAAATTGTGTGGATGTATGAAGTCATCAGTTATTATAAAAATTGTCTGCTATCAAATACTCATGTAAGTTAACATAGTTAACTTAATATTGTTATTTTTGGATACATGAAAACCACTTTTTATTGGTTTTTGTATCCTAATTTTTATCTTTTAATTTGAATGTTCTCCTAAGGTGAGCATATTTTATAATGGAAAAATCAGACCTCTGAAGTTAAATCCATTACCATACTATATGAATGAATTTAAATAAAACTAATTCTGTTAATGAAATGAATGGTGGAATAATAACGGATTTATTTTACATATCATTGTGTTTTATTTGATTGCTAAAGTTAGAGTCTTAAGTACCTAGTGCTTTTGATTTTTAAGTTCTTGTTTTTTATTTGGAATAGTATGGAAGAATTAAGTTTGATTGACTCATCAAAGATGGAACTTAGAAGCATTAATTTCCTTCTTAGCAACTTTTTATTTTAAACAAAATTAGCTATTTAACCCCATGGATTCCAAAACTGATAATTTGAATAACTGGATTTTCTTGGTGGCAGAGATGAGAAAATATCAAAGATTATTTTTTTCTGTCTGTTTTCCTTATGGTAACATATCTTATTACACAAATGGAATAAATATAACATGGATTTGTTTTACAGATTTACATAATGCTGTGTATATTCACTTTTTTAATTAGTATTATTATGCAGATTTGTTTCCAAGTCATTCAAAAGAATTTTACTAATTTATCAAATACTTTATATTTTATATTTCTATTTCTTAGCTAATTACAAAATTAGCTATTAGCTTTGTGGCAATTTAACAGAATACCGAAACAGCTTTAAGAGATTCATTTCGTAAATTAATTGCTCAGAAGTTAGCCTTTTTTCATAAAATTTTTGTTTTCTAATGAGGTAATTGCTATCATTATTGTACATTTAAAGTTCAATTTGTACGTATCTTTATTCACTACCATTTAACATATGATGTTTTCCCCTTGATAACACCTACCTTATGTAGACTGCACACCTCCCGCCCTTTAATACTCATGAATATATATAGGTACAATGTACCTAGTAGATACTGTACTTTTTTAAACTTTTTATCCTGTGAAAATATATAGATAATTTGTAGTCCTTCTGTGTAAAAAATTACTTTCAGATAATTGAAAACTGGTTAGATGGGGTGCTATTATCAATAACAAAGAAAAAAATATTATGATAAACTTAATGATTTCTTTTTCTCTGTATAACTTCCACATTTCTTATATGAATACTTTTTTGTGAAAGAAATATATTTTTTAAATAAGATCGTGAAAATGAGTTACTTGAAATTGTTTTGCTTTCCATGGGATTACAAGCTGCACATTTTTTAAGTGCTGAACCATTTGGTGTTGATAGTGCATTATCGATGGGAAAATACAATACAGTCAACCCTTAGATTGCGACAATAGTTCACTCCGGAAACATGCTCATAATCCGAAGCTCTTGTATTTAAAAGTAATTTCACTAAAGAAATAACAGAAACTCAGGTGATCATGATTCTTTCCAAAACCTAAATATATTCATTTACATAATAATGATTATTAAGGAAGCTGTAATCACGTGATGCTTGGCAGACAAAACAGCATTTACAAGGGTCATTCAATAAGTCCTTAGAAAAAGATAGAAAAACAAATTATTTTGTGTAGGTTTCTATTATTTCTAAACAAAATCTCCTTTTCACTCTATACACTTTTCCAAGTGTTACTCCAACTTTTTTAAGCCATTCAAAAAGTAGGATTTCAGAAGTTCCTCAAAATAAGATGATAAAATCTGGAAATAGGAGATCAAATCTGTTTGGGTGATGGCCTCCTTGTTCGATGTGAACTGTTGTCTGCTGAGCCATTTTTTCAAACTTGGAAATAAAAACTGGGTACTGGGAGTCAAATCCAGTGAATACGGTGGATGTTGTAATAATCCAAACTGTAATTCCGTAATTTTGGCCATCAAAAATGGACAGTTGTGCACCTGTGCATTCTCTTTATGGAAGAGGATCTTCTTCTTTTTCAAACGAGGACATTTTTTTCTTGATTTCATTGCTCAACCGGTGCTATTAAGGAAATAATGCATAATACTAATTGTTAATATTAAGGCATAATACTAATCATAACTAAATTAATGCATAATACTAAAATATAATATGCATATTAAGGAAACAATGCATGTATCTCAAAAAAAGTGGCCATCACCTTGCAGGCCGATTTTCACTGTCTTGTCCACAGTAATGTATCGATGCAGAATCTCATCAGGATTGCGATGGAAAAGCGCCAAAATAGCCTCTGAGTCAAGCGCACAATTGCATTTATTCTACTCTGAGAGCAAACGTGGCACCCATCTTGCCTAGATTTTTTTCACACACTATTTATCATCCTTCACTTAACTGATTGATAATTATCCACTTTAATCTGTCTCTGACTTTCCAGTTCCCTTTTAGTTTAAAATTATCAGTTTTCATATCTTATACTTGAAAATGTATTCTCCTTTCATGTGTGCTATTTTTATATCCTTTCACATTTTTTATCCTTAAAAGGCGTCCTGAATTTTAACCCATATGTGGTATCTTTCAATGACATATCATATTAACAAAGCTATTCTCCAAATATTAGTTGATATATTTAGTTGTAGAGGAAGCTATTCTCTTAGCATTATTCTGCACAGAGATGTAGATATTTGGAAAATATCTCCATCTCTGAGATAGATATAGATAATGTAGATATTTGGAAAATGGTTGTTAATTAATTAGAGGTTTAAAAGAGTGTTTTTAAACCTCTTAAGTATTTTATGTTGGCTGTCATTAAATCCTACCTTTGACAGCAAGACTGCTGCTCTTTTTGATGTTGTCTTGAATGTTGTTTACTTGAAATATTATCTTTGTTTATTTTAGCATAACAATATTTCCATATCTTTTGCAAATATTCAAAAATACTTGGTTGGAATTCAAAATTTTAAATTTTAAATAATTAAATTAAATAATCAAAATTAAATAAACTTTCCTATTTTCCTTTTGCCTTAAATAGCGCTGAAAAACGTTCACCCGGGGATGGCCTGAGTGTGATGAAACTGGTCATGTGTTTTCTCTACATGTGATTATATACAAATAATTTGATTTTTATCATAAAATTTAATTTTCAATAAAAAATTGATTTATCCCTACTGTTATTTTCACATTTTTATAATGTTGAAATGGATACCTCCCTGGCCTCATCACAGTGAGCAGTTATAGATAAAATATTTTAGCTAGGAACTGCATCTCATAGGCTAAGAGAATGGAAAATAGCAATATTTAGTCTAAATAGTTTTGTAGTTTTTATTCATTTTAACTATAAGTTACCTTACATAGACTTTACAGTAGTTCAATATCAAATACTCTCCAAAGCAGGAAACATTTATTAGGATAAATAAAAGTGATTAAAAGATTTATTGATTTCTTGAAACATTTGAAATTGCTTTATTGCCTTCAAGGTTCAAACTTCAGTCGTGGAGTCCTGGAAGATGTGGCGGACTAAGCAAAGTACAGCCTTCCAAACATTTTCTTGCAACTAGTGACTAGAAGATGGTATTTAATTTGCCAATTTGTGAACAGAGTCATGGGGAGCATTCCTTGATATGGATGTTTGTATTTGCTTTTGGGATGATTGATTGTTTACATGTAAAGCTTTTAAGTTTTGCAACATAAATTATCATGCATCATTTAGTGTTACAAGAGATGAATACAAATGGTGCTAGGAAAATGATTCTGTGAAATGCTATGAAGGTGGGGTAGGGAAGTAATAGACTATTTATTTATTAAAAGTATTTTGTGTCTGATTTCCTATTAGTTGTGGAATGCTCATGCAAATCCATGAATTGATTATGTTATGAGGGGACCATGATCTTGAGCAATGAAATATTATATTTTTATTAAGCAATTCCTCTAATTATTGAAATTATTTTTGTATTGAAAATTTGTGTTGTATTGAAAAGTTATGTGATATTTCCAAAATAATGTGTTATTTAAAAGTTAAGCAATTATAAAGTTTGCAATGATGTAGTTTGGATTTGATATATTTATTTGAGCTACTTTTTTAAGTTAGTGGATTATAAGTTTGCCAGAAACTTGAACTACAAATTATTTTATTCCCCTAATTCTTTTATAATGTTAGCTTAGCAATAATAAAGATTCTCATCATAAAATACTCAAATGTCACAAAATAATCAAAGTTTTTTATGCCATAAAGCATGTTTGATGTTGGGATGTTGTTTTTCATTGCTTTTAAGTTTCAAGTATCATTTTGCCAGAGATAAATTGTTGTAGGTTACATAGTGGAAGTCTTCTTTACTTATGATTTACTAGTTGTGGAGTTTGTACATTTATTTTGCTTGATCTCAAATGCCTGTAACCTATTTCATATCTTCACTGGTGGCTGTTGTTTAAGATGTGCTTAAAAGTGTTCTCCCTGCAAGTTTTAATCTAAAGTCTATTCATAATCAAAATCCTCTTGTATACTGTTAAACTGAAATATCAAAAAATGTTTCAATAAATTTAATGATGTTTACTATTTATGAGTTTCTTTAATTGAAGAAAATAAAAGATCAAAATTTAAATAGTATATTTTCATAATTCTGGTTAAATAGAGTGGATAACTTTTCCACTGCAATTGTGGAACTTATGATTACTACTTCATTCAAGATTTTTATCCCAGGGAGTTGTGCAGATTTTTGGCGTATGTCATTTGTTCGTCTATATTTTGATGTTTTTATTCTTAGATGGTAGATAACTCTACAGATTCATTCTTTTGGGTGTGATTTGTTTTTATTTAGTCGATCAATATTTTTTGATTATTTGATTTATCTCCTCATATAGCTTTATATGTGTGATTTAGGATTTTGTGATTTAGCTAAGAATTAAAGTTTTAGAAGTTACCTTTTTAAAGAAATTATTGTTCATTTTTGCATTGTGCATTTTCTAATTGTATCTCTGAAAACAATTCAAGCCTTAAGATTGGTAAATTCACTATTACATTCTTATGGTTATTTACTATTTATAGGTCTGTTTGAATGGCAGGAAGTGTCTGTCATTTATAATATGCCATAAAAAGTAAAAAAAACTCAATCTCCCCACAAAAATTCTCTCCACTTTAATCTGTTAAAAAACAGATTCGGTAAGCTACCAAGCTAATGGTAACCATCTAATGATCATGAAAGTTTTAGAAATAATGTGAAGTATTACAATTAATCACCTTCAAATCAGCACCTAATACCTAGTCACCCTGCTAACTTTTCACTCAGTAGCTTTACAATTTTGTATTTTTCCAGCTGGGTATACTAAATTATCATGGTCTTCATTTTTGAGAAGTCAGTTTCACTGTATAGGAATAGTAACAGTGAGGAAAGTTTTTTATGGTTGAAGGATATTGCTTACATTATTAGGTAATTTAAATCCAAAGATGACCATCAGAAGATATATATTTTAGCACATACTCTTTGCAAATTTTCATCATCTATTTTTCTTTGAAAGTTTTAATGTATGGGAGTGAAAGAATCTGAGAACCTTTTGTCATCAGAAGGCTGCATGTGCACAATAAATTATGAATGCAATTTTTTTAGTAATTGAGCAGAACACTGGGTAAACTATTTGAGAAACTGAAGTCATGGAGAGACAGTATTGACTAAATAGAATCCCATTTAAAGGACATTGCCTTATACCCTGTGTGAAATGTTTGCTTGATACAAAAGAAACATTTTAACTTTTTTTGGAGACTATTCCTTTGCTCAGTCAATTTGAGTGCTGCATCAGCAGAAAAAAATGGGAATGATTTTGGTGAAACCAAAGAATTAAAAGAGGTTGATTTGGATTAAGGTCAAATTTAAGGGAATAATTATGGCGTTTACTTGTGTATTGGTTGACCTTAAAATACAAAATTTCAATGAAAAAAATCTAGGGTTGACCTATACATGAAAGAAATATGATTGTCACCTGGAAAGTTCCACCCATTTTGAAATAATAGCTTTGCAAGATATTTAATATTTACGTATCTTTTAATTAAAAAATTGCTGATACAGTGTGATGGAATGTTTGAACATCAGGGTGATTATGCAGGAAAATGAAAAAATATATACATTCATCAAATTCGAATATCACTTTAAAATTATTAGCATAGTTTTTATTTTGAAATTGGTTGATCTTTCTCGATGACCTTTACTTTTATAATAAGTTTAAAAAGATTTTATTAATGGTATGAGTTAAACT
>KZ308275.1:0-76261 GCA_000376725.2 Ladona fulva
TCTATACTACATTTTGAAAAATAGACAATATTATGAAAAATAATTTGTCATTGTATTAAATACATAATGAAAAATTGTAAAATGTCAAATACATTGAATTTGACCGCGGCACACCAGTGTGCCACGGCACACCGGTTGCGGAGCACTGCTCTAGAGGACTAGAACTTTTTGAATCGAATTTTAGCAATGCAGATGTTTAAAAGTGAGCAACCACAGGGACGATCCTCGAAGACTGGACATGTACATGTCCATAGTTCATTTTTAGGAAAAATTACATTCTTTTTGTTTCAACTCTATATTTCACTTTTTCCCCTCACAGACTTATGAAGATTTTGGAAAAAAATGACTATCAATAACTACTCCTTTCCTACGATTAACTACAGTTTCACTTTTAAATTTTTCACGACGCACTGTTCCATAATATCATCTCTAATGTAATGTATGATAACATTGCATATGATAATACTAATGGGTAGCAAGATAAATGTATTTTGTATAAACGTCAGGAATACAGTCGATCTCTCTCTTCGCATCTGTTAAATTAAGTCCTTTCGAATTAAAATAATTTTAATATATGCTCCCTATTTTCCACGAGCAGATTACTGCGTATTTAAAGCAAGGCATCAGATCTATGATACTGAATAAAGTTTACGAAACATCATTAGACTCTCCTCTTGTAAGGATTATCACTTTAGCTTTACTTTATTGCACGAAATGCTGCACTTGACCGTTTAACAAACTCAAATTATGTAATGATATTTCATAAAATTGTTTTTTCCTATGTGAAGGTTATCTAAAATTTGCGTATTTACCAGTTAACTTACGTGAGCGTCACCTTCTGCGCGAGGACCTTCTTGCAGCGTATTAATGTTAATGAATAAAAAGGTAAAAATCGGGTCGCCCAGAGTGCACATGCACCTCATCCCTCATAGGCCGCCCTTGGCAGTCGCCCACCCTATCCTAAAACCGGCCCCTGAGTGCATAACATGTAAATGTATTCGCCTCGTATTTATCCATACACATATATATTCTATTCGCCCATTTCGTCCCTTCCCGCACTGTCAAAGGTTTCCCCTTCTCCCTCCCAACCTGCCTTCCCACCTGTCCGTACACTTTCACTACCTGGGCGAGACCTTGAGAATGGTGGCTCATTTCTATGGGAGAGGAGGGGAGGGAAATGTGGGCGTGGAATTGAGAATGAGCGGGGGTTAAAGGAAAAAAGTTGGAAAGGGGAGGTGTGAGAGAGGGGAAGGGTTACGGAGGGAAAAAGAGTGGAGGTTCTTTCCTTTTTCATTTACCGAGGTTAGTTCCATAACCGCCTCTCGGAGACTTCTTTTCTGCCACTCTCAGCTCTCTCTTCCCCTCTTTTACCTTGCCTCTTTCTCTCTCCCTCCTCCTCTCCCCTCCTCCTTCACCATAACCTTTTCCATACCTATTATTCCTCTTTTTCTGTCTTCTTTATAACGCTCTCTTTCTTCGAGGCTCTTTCCTGCTTCATGCGAAGGAATGGTTGTAAATAAGAACGCGTTCCCTGTTCATTAGTAGGAAATTTAGCCTTTTTGGGCTCTAGAATTTAATCTAACCGGAGAAAATTTTACGTGCACGCGTAGAGTAAAATTTTACGTACTAAGTGGTTCGGTTAGTAAAGTCCGACCTCTCTCCTGAATTGAACGAGTGGAAGTGAATTGCGGATTACCCAAATTTACCAAAGCTGGCTGCTAATTTAGGAGTTCCTCTGGTCTAAGTGCATAACACTTGAGGGGTTTTCCGTGTGGAATTAGTTGTTCCCTACTTATAATGTATCAAAATTTTAATAACGTCCGAGAAATCGTGGCCAAGGATGGTTAGGATGGACTTGAGGATAGACTCTTGTTTGTTATTTTGTTGAAAAAGAAAATAAACAACAAAACAGCATATTTTCTTTGAGCTTTATTGGTGTCAAATAATCTGATTGGAGAAAAACGACAAGGTTAATTCTAGATGCGGATTGTGTAGAATTCAATTAAATTAGATAACCATCCCAAAACCTTTTTGTTCTGGAGAATAGAGTCGTAATCTGATCAATTGTATTGAAATATCAAAAATAATTGGATATTCTGTTCTTTCGTGTTGGAAATGACTTAAGTTGTTTGTTTTCTTTCTTTCCAGTGATTTGAATCGAATAGGTTATAAGTTGCTTAAGATAAACATGGTTAAACTATATCCTATTCATTAACTTTCCCACAGTGAAACAGTGTTTAATGCTATTTAATAACATTTTTCTGTCTACTAGAGTATTGATTCCGATAAGAAAAGTTGGCCATTTTCATTTCAATTTCACCAGCAAGTAACATCTCAATGCACACAGTAATGGTGTTTCTCTTCAAGATATTGACAAGGTTTAGCAAAACGCAATGTGACTTAAGTTATTGTCATTGAACTAATTTCATACTCGTTTAAGGCTGTTGTTAAGTCTCAAGTATCGTTCCACGCAGTGCGGTAAGATGTGATGTACGTTGTTGCTACCTAATCAGTCAGGTAACTGGCGAAGTTTGAGAATTAGCTAAGATGAAGACGTAACTCGTGTTTGAAGAGGAAAGTTGGAACTCACGCGCATACCCATGACAGAGCTATGTTTGTAAGGGATCGAATTATAGCCTCCCTTTTTTCTTTCCCCTTCGAATACGGCGCTGAATGCATCGTATAGAAATGGAAAGTGAGGGGAAAACGGGTAGCGTGTGGTTTGGGCCGCGACTTTTCGGCCGAGAAAAAGGAAAATGGGTTGTTTTTTTCGGGAGGTCTGGAGGGAGAGTCGAAGGAAATGTCTGATGGCC
This sequence comes from Ladona fulva, assembly GCA_000376725.2. Lineage (NCBI taxonomy): Eukaryota > Metazoa > Arthropoda > Insecta > Odonata > Libellulidae > Ladona > Ladona fulva. Next base: position 2,814 of record KZ308275.1, read on the forward strand.
TGGAGGGAAAGGAAAGAGGCAGCGAATAGCCCGTTGTATCTCCTGCTACATCGAGAGAAAGAGGAGAACGTGCGTCTGGAACAGGGAGATGAATAGATCACTACCGTACGCAAATCTTTGGGAAGGTGCACATCTTAATGACGCTTTACATCCTCGGATGACGTAGGTAATTAAACGGGTTCGCAGGCTTCCGGTAGCGAAAGATTATCGTAGGTGACGTTTTGTCATCGCTCCAATTACTTAAGTGGTTATGGCTCGGGAGCAGGGCTGAGCAAAGTGTGGCCCGTTCGGCTGTTTTCCGCGGCCCACGAGCTATCAGAGAATGAAATTTTGCATTCGATATAAATCCTTTAAGTTCTAATAATTTTTCTTTGTGATTTTCCTACCAATTACTTGTGTATAATCAGATTTGCTGAGTATTTCCCATCAACTTAAAGCTTTGTTAAATGCTGCATCCGTTTCTTTCATCTACATCTACATCAATACCCTACAAGCCGCCTTTCGGCGTGTGGCAGGGGTATTTCTTTAGCGAAACGTGAACGTCAGGAATGCCTTTCTTTACTCAAATCAAAGGAAAAGGTGGTTTTTATAACACACCTATTCTTTTTCTTCCGAAATAAATAATTTTATATGCAGCCCGATAAATAACACAAACTGGGAAAACCGGGGAGATGAACTTCCTCTGCAGAACCGAATAGAGTTTGCCCATCTCAGCTTTAAAGAGTCTCCGAGACAATGAACATCTGACAGAATACATGGTCAAATGCTGTCTAACATTGTCAGAAACTACAAAACTTCAATTTTGATTCAATCATCATTATTTACATGAATCCACATGGTGTAGTTAGTTAGGGACTGTCATAGATACGTTTGAGAAGGATTTCTCATTTTAGTAACCGAATCATTACTCGGATGTATTCCCGAATCGACAGACCAACCAATAATGTAAAATATCCTTCCAATAGTTAATTAAGTTTAGGTAGTGGTAACTATAACATTGTAATTTGTAGGAATCCAGAATAATTTCAACCTAAGAGTAAAATTCTGAACTCACAAATGAAAATAGCATAATAAGAAATACAGCATTTTGAATCGACTTAACTGAAGGAAAACTTCGTTTATTCTTAAGATGTAGCCGATAACATCTGATTTTTCTCTCTCGCTAATGAAAGGTTGAGAAATCAAATTTTAATGTCATATCATACTCTCATAAGCTCTGCGTAGCAATTTTCAGTGAGTTTAAATTTTATATTTTTTAGCAGTGTTCTTACAAACAATTTTTTTAAATGATTGATCAGTTTCTGTTCAATATTCTGAATCAATTCATAAACTGCAGACCCTCATAGCATCCATTTTGCTGCGTAAATGACTCGACAGTTGATCTCGTGTTTACTATAAACCATTATTGTGATAATTACTAAGCTCCAATGAATTTTATTGATTGGTCGGTATTTATTTGTTCTCGTTGAATATAATGATAATAAAAATTTTCTCCTTGAAGCTCGTTGAAGATATAGTGTTTTTTTAAGGTTAAATAAAAATGTCGGATGATAAAGTTTTAGATAACAATAATTTTCTTAGGGTCATTTTGGTATCAGTACATAATAAATTGAAAGCATTACTTAATAACTAATTGATTCGAATGCTAATGTATCAATCCCCATTATAACTTTCATAATTTTAAATGCAGTTGCTTCGGTACAGCGGTTTCTAGGTGGTGAAAACTACTGACTCCTTTTCATTACATAGTTTCGTTTCGTTACTGTGGCTTATGGTTGAAGATGTAAAAGCTATTGCATAAACCGTTTCGTGTACGAATCGTCCCTATGTATTACGTAAAACTAGCAGAGAGCGCGGCTTTCTTATGATTCCACACGACTGACTCGACCGCTACCGGCAGGAGGCATGCTAAAAATAATTTCAGTACATCCTGACGATTGAGTGCCACAATTCAAGCAGATTTATAATGATGTCTGCAGAAATCACGAATTTAAATTCCTTACTTCGGCGAAGAAAATAATTTGGGAAAATTTTCATAATGATTTTTTAAATCATTTAAAGAAGTTAAGTATTAGAGTTAATCCTTAATAATACATCATATTATATGCCAAACAATGTCTTTTCGAAGAATTGGGAGTGCATTTTATTTATATAAGTAAATATTCGTAAATGTAGAGGAAGTATTTATGCTCTGTTATTACAGAATCGTATATCGTTGAAGGAACCTGTCATTAATTAGGATTTATAGCTCATATATTGTCTGTAAATACAGAGTATTTCATTGAAATCAGATGATATCTGGAGAAATCCAGTGCGTCGTTGCGGAAACTACTTTTCTATTATAAAAGACCTGCCATTATTATTGCATCAGAATAAGGAAACAATTCCCATTTTCTTAAGCTCTTAAAAATTAATCGTATTGTATTCTTATGTTACCAGAAAATTAATTACGAAAAAAATTAACCTTTTTATGTTATCGTAAAACAGAATAGAACGAAATTGTCAAAATCAGTCAAGGTTGGAAATAGTTTCCAAAATACTATTACTACATAAAATAGACATTTTGCAATCTTCTGTAATTTCAAGTGAAATTTACACAACTTTTTAATATCAGTCAACAAATAAAATATTGCCGCACGATAAATACTTGAATTAAGAATACATTTTTATGGGGAACACAGACAATGGTCTCCGGTAAGGAATTCAGAGTAACTTATCCGGTGTCATGCACTATTTCATGAAAAATGTTCCTTTTATTGCATATCTTTATTTTTTCATTTAATTAACCCTAATTACATTTCACGAATATATGATTGGAATCAGTAATGTAATAGATTAAAATATGAATTAAATTAATTTCGTGTAAAGAAATCTCCCTTATATTTGTTCAATTTATGATATCAGAACTAATTGTGCACGAAGGTTTTTGCATCCCATTTTCCATCGTATTCACTGTTGTCTGCTGTTTTGATAAGGATCTAATTCGTCGGCCTTGGAAAAGCGCACAAAGGTGTATGTAACAATATTGAGAAAGTTTTCGCGTGTTGTGAAACGGTTAGTTCTCACGCTGAAATGCTAACAGCGTTATTTAGAAAGCGTTCCTGAACAGCTTCAAATGTTCGTGCAGTTGTAATTTGAAAATAACGTCGACGGAATTTACATTTTTCGAAGCGTCTCGCCACGATAAGCTTTTAATGCATTCCCCAGGTGATTCAGCAACAATTGTTCCACGAAGAGAGTGTTTGAAAACAATTAACATTGAATGACGTTTAGGAGGAAAATTCGAATTTGAATTCAGAATATTTTATTCTTATGATCGCATTAATTTTGCAAATGAACCTTTCGGCGACTCGACTGTTTTTAATTAAAGCACGATTCTGACTGTGATTTTGGTATTTTTCTCATTGTATTTAATCTCTGCTGCTATTTTTCGTATACAACTTTAAAATATTGGGGTCACATTTATGCTGTTATCGATATCTTTTGTTTCACTTATACCTTTTTAAGCATTTAAGCTTAATTTAGTTTGGTTTCACAAGTGGCTTTTGATCGATATTGCTTGATATTTGTGCAAGATGTGTCTTTTGTAATAAAATAACCTAAAGAATAATTTATTTCTATGTGCTGGTATTGTTTAGGTTAATTATTTAGCCTTATTTTGGAAGTTTTTTGTAAAAAGTTACGATTGAAGAAAGTGGTATACATTTCAATTGGCAGCTATTTTATTTTGATTTTACTATTATAACTCCGGTCCTTTTGAATTTTACACACGTGGAAGCGTCAGACTAACATTAACTTTTTAATGTTGCTACATCAGAACGAAACCATTATAGTACTACATACATTGGAACGTTATATTTTAAAATATTTATAGATCACATATAAAATGGATACATAAATAATTATAGTACAGTAATACTGACATATTTCAATCCTGAGTTAATTCAAATATGAAGGCGTTGTTATTTCGAAAACCATCGCGTCCAAGGAAGGGGAATAGAAGATGTATACATGAACTATTGCGACAAGCCTTCCTAGATCGGCTTTAAGATCGAGATTAAGAGTAATAAGAGAAAAATTTACTGTGATCGTAAATTTAATATTAAGTCTCTGATATTAATTATCCTTATTTAACAAGCGATTTGAATGTCCAAAAAGTAGACGGAAAAATTATGAATAATCATAGATCACAAGTAAATCATCACTAATGCATAGTATCAACGAAAAAAATGCTTTAAAGTAATAACACTAGAGTGTAATTGAAACCAACTTGTATTTGACTACTACCATCTTAATTATTATTATTACTACCACAGTGATTACTGTGAAACAACCATTAAAGTTTTCCCCAGATTTTCAAGCTTTCCTCTAAATCCGTGGATAAACTAAACAGGTTCTTGTTGTCGGAACTTCTCCAAATCACTCGGCTTGTGCTCGCGCCTTTTAACCATTCTCGGCACAAAAATCAAGCGACGAGAGAAACAGAAATAACGCTCACAAGCTTTCCGATCGTTGCGAGAGGAAGGTGTCTAAGCCTAGGATCGAGACAACAGTCATCGAGAACAATGAATAGAAGAGTGAGAAGAGGCCACGTACGGGAGGCGGGGGTGGGGATACGTGTGCGTGGTGCGTGAAGCTAAAATAAAAAAGAATGGGGAGAAGGAGAGAGAGGAAAGGGGGGAGTGAGAGGTGTTTTTAGGCGAAGGATAGTCGGTGGAAAGATGGAAGGGGGAAAAAGGTTCGTTCTCAGGACCGAGAAAGGGAAAATAAGGTGAGTCGGGGAGGTAGAGGTAAGATGGAAGTGGGGTAGACAGATGAACGACTGTTTTACCGGGGGAATTGAGACTTAACTCCCATTTTGCGTTTTATCCTCCGTATAGGAAAGGTAGAAGGCCCTGGAATGTGTTTATTGACACAAATATATTTATGTTTATTTGCAGGAAGTGGAGGAAGAGACTAAGGTAACGGATGAAACGAGATGGTCGGAGATTGGAGGCTTAAAAGTTTGACAGTTTTGGAGGAAAAGAGATGTAAAGATTGAGAGCTTTCGTAGGTATAGCTGGAAAAGTTAGGTTTTAGTTAAATTCCTCTCTATGATTTGGTTTTGGAGATATGAGCTCAAAAAGACGTTTAATGGCCGTAAATCAGGCCAAAGAGAATTTTTATTGATATTTATCGGCGATTTATTTCTGCGAAATTATTAAAAATACCGATGGTTTTCCGTCCTTTTTTATTTGCTTTAAGTATTAAATTTAGGCTGATTTAGCTTTTCGATGTTATATTTTAGTTACGGTAACCTCGTTTCCCGAATGCGCAGGAAAAATTGAAATAACCCGAGGGATTCAGAGTGAGGAATTTAAATGAAATGTTTAGAAAACGAATTCTTCTTCTTTCTCATCATCCTATGTACACAAATATGAAAATGGATTAGAAAACGAGTAATAGTTAATAATGAAAGCGAAGGTGCCCGTGAATGGAAATCAACAAAATGTAGCCGTAATTACAAATAATAACAAATATAATATGATAAGGTAACAAATATTATTATAATTATTAATAGTATTACAAATTTATAACTGAAAGTATGTACATTGCATGTATAGTTAAATTTTTATGAAACTGCATACATTGAGGGGAACACATGTAATTTGCTTGTCATTTGCCTGGGAGGGAGGGAAACCCCTAGGGAAACCTCCCTTAGGCACCAGTCGCAATACTTAATCAGGTTCATGAAGACAATGCATACATTACTTAAGTCACACTATAAGAATTGCTAATTTTAAAAACACTATTCCAACAATGAAAGCATATATTCAATGGGGTAACGAAAGCATTTGTCTGAATTAAGGGAACATTAGAAGAGGAGACATGGTTATTTGAAATGAGAAAATCTAAGGGTTGGACATTATGTGATTAAGTTGAGTAAAAAATTTAGTATATGGAAAAACATGCATTACGTGGATAAAGAAAATTTTCGTCTACTTTGTAGGTATTGGGAAAGTTTATGTTAGAATTGGTGAAAATTTTAGGACATTAGAGTTTTATAGGCGAAAATGGAGACGGTGGATGACACTGGGAAAGCTATAAAACTGCAGGAAGGAAAAAGGAAAACAAACAAGGAAAGTCAGGGGAGTCGGAGATACAGCAGATAGTGCGGTAAAAAGGGCAAAAAAGAAAGAGAGGAAATAGGTGGGGAAAGATAGCGAGCAGTGGGGTAAGAGAAGTATAAGGAATGGAAGGTGAAATAGGGGATACGCATGGAGGACAAGGCGAAGATACGGAGGGGAGGGGGAAAGAGAGAGGGAGAGAGAGAAAGAGAAAGAGAAGGCCGTGAGAAGCAGTGGAAGGAGGAAGATTGAGCAACCGAAGAGGAGAAGAGGAGGATAAATGTGGAGAGTTGAGAAACGTTCGGTGGTGGAAAGGGGAGAAGGCGACAGGCGATGAGATGAGGCAAGAGGGAGTGAGCGGGAAAATGAATATGAATAAAGTGGGGGAAAGGAGGTCGCCGTGGTAAGGATATGTATTTGAGATCGGGATGGGAAAAAGAGGTCGAGAGAGGATGAAATGGAGGAAAAAGGTCCAAATGAGATAATGAATGGATGACAGGAGTCAAGGTGAAATGGGGAATACGTAGGGAAGGGGTAGCTGCGATGTACTTCGAAGGAAAGGAAAAAGTTATGCTATGTGTAGTTGCGTGAATGAGGATGCAGTGCCGGAGGGTTCACTGCTGGGAATGTTTTCGACCACCGTCTGCAAGAGAAAGAATCGGCTATGCTTTACGTTTCGATAACTTAATACTTTCAACGGATTGGAATCGACTCGACCGCTATGACTACATATTCGTTGCTCTTAAACTAGAGCCTTTACTAATTTTCCCTCCCTCTCTGCTTGCTTCATAACCATTTCACCAGGGGCGGATCTAGAAACCTATGTAATGGGCGTTTTAGAGTAATACCTTATATACTCTTCTCATAGTAATAGCAATATTAGTACCTAAATTCCGCCAGGTTACCTTTTAAAAAGCCAAATGCATATTTATAGGTGAAAATTTATCGTAGAATCAATTTTCTATTAGTGTTTACTCAGAACATCCCCACATACTTATCTCTTGTTTTGCAAAGTATTTCAATTTTCATGTACACAATATAATTCTAATTACGGAGTAGTACTGATTCGCAGAGTATCCTCCAGATGTGTACAAAATATAAGCACTGATTGTATTCACTGCAAAAAATCTGAAAAAATTGACTGCATAATGGGAAGTTATAGTAATACCGAGCTTAAAAACCTCGCAATAGTTTTGTACGATTTCTGTTATAAATGATTGCCTATTTTAAATGCTTATTTTAAGGTTAGGAGGACGTTTGTGCACTCCAGCGGACAAGTGCTGGGGTAGCTGGAAATTCAGCTTTCTTCACTCGTTCTACGTAATCAGTATGTTGCCTAAGCTTACTCGAATGTGATTTCGATGGTTTATCGTGCGTTTTGATAACAATAAAAATCAGTTTGAATTTAGTATCTTTAGTGACCGTCTTCACTTTGTAGAACGGCATATATTTGTATTTTACAACATTGTGTTTTTAATTTTTAAGTATTGCATTTAAAAATGTTGTCATATAAATAGGGTTACCATGTACTTAAAACCTGGATGCAATGGGGAATCGCCTTAAACTTTAACTTATGCAAGTTGATTTCATATTATTTCAAGACACTGAGTATGAAGCGTCGCAACTTTACGAAAATTTGCGTTTCGATGATTTTTCTCGTTGAAATATCAGTAGATCTGTACCAGAACACTGCCATTAACCGTATCTTCCATCATATTCTTTCTTGAAGCTAGTCTTTCGAACTGGACTGAAATGACTGAAAATACTCCGACAACTCCGAACTGTCTACAACTGAAAAATTGAGAGGGGCCATTCGCTAAAACCGGTCCTGGTAAGCCTACTCATAAAGATGTTTTGTTTATTAATATATTGTCTCGTATTTTGTAGTTAAATTAATAGAGTTGCTCGTTGGTGGTACTCAAACATCGAGGTCTTATTTTTTAATGGGAGCTTACGCAGAAATATTCACAATGAAATTCGTGCCATTAAATATTATTGTATAAAATTTTAAGGTCAATGAGAATGTAGGGTGTTTCGTGATAATTAGCATATGTTGTTTGTATTTGTAGGGCAGAACTATTTGCGCAATAAATGTATACAAGGAACGATAAAACTTAATTATGAATTCTTGTAAATGCGTTTAATTGCTTAGTAAGTCGTCAATAGCGTAAAAAGATGTTTACTTTTCTTTCGCCTCAAGGAGTTAAACGATCAAGAATTCTGAAGCGTTAAAATTTATGTAAACACTGGTGTTACCAGTGATTAAATACTCGTGTGAATGATTTGTTGAAGGTGGAGCGCGAATATAAAGTTGTTTATGCGTGAAATAAAAATATGGAAGAATGGAATTAATTGCACTTTAGAGTATAAAACGAGTCACCTCCATTCAAGGAGGAAAAATTGATGCTTCTTACATGTTTTTTAACCAATCTTAAAGGCTTACGAATCAATGTTGGTATTAAGTATAGATTTGTCATGTTTTATATTCATTGCAATCCTGCAACCTTTTAGTGAAGAATACTTTTTAAAACCTTAAAATTTTTAGCGGAGAATTCAGACTGAGTATTAGGATTAATTATTCTATGAATATTCGTTGTTGAGGTCCAGCGATACATTAATCATTTAAGCAAAATTTCTGGTTTGAGTCGATGTAAAATTTGTTAATTTAAAATTCAAAACAAAGGAAATTTTTCAAGGCTTTAGAAATGAAAAGTAGTGTTAGGTTTTGCCCAACTCGATTTCATTGTGTCTTCTGAGGAGAAATTTATCCTCCGCAGAATATTTCTCTGACTGATAACGCTTCATATGGCAATTCTGAGTTAGTGCGTAGGAAAAGCGAAAATCGGTAAAGCTAATAGTTATTCGAGCGATCAAAAATTCTCGAGGTCGATAGCGGCTGAGATAAAAAGGGAAAAAAGAAAAGAATCCCATTACATATTGGGATTCAAACTCGCGATCTCAAGGACAACATCCAGACAACTTTCTTTCCTTTACTTGAGTTTCTTTGGGTGGGTAATTACAAAAGGAACAGTGAAACATCTGAACATGATATCAACAAAAAGATGAACAATATTAGTTTTTGCGTCATAATTAGAATATTTAAAATTTCTTTCCTAAATAGAAACAAGTTTGGTAAAAATAGAAATATTCACACACTTTTCGTACTAATACCGCACACTGATTTCAAGAGAGGAAATCTTTAGTATCGATTGGTCGAAATCTCAAATTCTTACATATTATTCACAGAGTTTAACTACTAAATGTAAGATTTGTAAATTCTATTGGCACATTCTGTACTCTACGTTGATATTGTTCGCAATGGAGTTAAATCATGGTTTAACTTATGATTTACTGAATTTTTCATATGCTTCTATACAAGTTTATCTCGTTGCTTTACATGCCCATCTTGGGAAAATACCTTAATGGGAAAGAAATAAACGAGGAATTTTCCTTCTGTTTGATTCCGAAATTGATAGAATCGAACATTTCGTGTTATCTCGCGAAAGTTTCTTCTCGAAAAGAAAGTCATTCTCTGTTCATAGGGCCAATGTTTATATCAAAATTTATATTTTATCCTGCCTTTATTTCAGCTGCTGGTGAAAATCTCCAATCGTTTCCTATAAGAAATAGGATGTTGAAGATTTGCAGTTTTTGTTATAATTAGCGAAAGTTTTATTATAAGAATGGCTTCTTTACAGTTACTCTTAATCAGATTGTTTAATCAAATTTCGACATTGAGTAGAGGTATGTAACTTTCACCTAAATATTCTTTATTAGGTTAAATCGGCTTAGACTTAATGTTAAAATCCCCGCTGATCCTCATGATGGAAATGTATGGTATTGTTTTCGGTGTAGTGAAACTTTCCTTTCCAGGACTCGGAAAATGAACCCTTCCGAGACCTATAGAATGATCTTCAACAAACTAAAGTCTTTGAGATAAATGTATTTCAAGGCCAAAGATAGAGGAAATTTCTGTTTTAAATGCATTCCTTGCCATTTTTCTTACTTTATTTTCTTAAAATATGAATTTTTTGTGGTTATGATTTTTCACCAGGGTCAAATTGTAATATTTGTATCTTTCAAAAACAGCGCACATTGTCTCTCGGCTGGCGGGCAACAATGCAACATGCACTGATTATCATGATAGTCCTGAAAATATTCGTCTTAGGTCCTGTCAAAATTATCCCGGCGAATTTTGAGTGACCTGATAAAAATTGGTCGACATAAAAATTAATTTCACTTGTACGTTTGATAAATTATTGATTTGGTGATTGCGCAAATTTAATTAATTAATTTTATTAATTACATTCCGTATTCCAAAATTCAATAATTGTTGAAAAAAAATCGTCGAAGTCGTATCCATAATCGGTTTAGGGCAATGCACTTGTCACGTTTAATTTGTCTTCCTAGTGTTCTGTGTCCTTTTGGTTTATAACTGAATAATTATTTAGCCAAACTTGTATTTTCTATCCTTTCTAGATGTTCTTCCACGTTCTTGAATTTTTGTACATCTACTTCTTGTGATTCCATATTAGTTCATTCCGCATGGTATCGTTAATTATCTTCCCTTTTATATCTTTTATTTGTTCCAGGAAATTTCACATCTGCTATTCTTAATTCCTTCCTTTGCTTATGTTGATGCCCATGTATTGCTTCCATACAAAACCTCAGGAAAGCCAGAGTGCTATTTAGCAGCCAAAGTAAAATTTCTGCTAACCAGAATGTAATATATACGAACGACTTCACCTTTAATTAATAGATATGAGAAAACTAGACATTTGCACACGCATGTGTATTTTATTGGATATGATAACAGACGCCTATTTCATATTTCTACGTATAGCATCCAATAAAGGCAAATTTAATAATTTTTTACCCTATAATACGTACTCCATTTATTTTACTTAGCATTTCCACATGTTTGCAGAAACCAATTGCAGGCCACGTAACCTGCGCATCGGACACGCGTCCCCGCGATTTAGAAACGACCAACACCTGACCATTCTTCTCAATAAATCTCCCGCTGTCAATACTCGACGCGGCCGTTTGGAGAAGAGAAACAGTAAACAACCTACTCCGGGATGCCCTTCTCGTTAAAACCGTCCGTCGTCTCCTATTAGGACAAAGCGCGGCAGAAAGAAAAGCGATAAGGTCGAAACGGAAAGTGCTCTATGGGAGGTCAGAATGTCGGCAGGGTGAGAACAATGCAATGCGCGTGAGGTCGAAAGCGAAAAGGAAAGTTTTTGTGCGGAAGCATTGAGCAGAATGCAAGGATCGTGTGCGTGTGTGCGCTCGGAGGAGGGCTTGTCTCCCGCTGTATTTGGCACGGGTATTCGAGTAAAAGGTGTGGAGAAGGTAAGAAGGGTAAGGTAGAAAGGGAAAGGAAGCGAAAGGTCGGAAGTTGTGGAAGTCCCAACCTTTTATTTTTTCTCTGCTGGGTTTTTGAGGCGAGGGAATAGGATTCCGCCTTTTTTTCAACACTCGACTGTTTACCCGACATGTAAATAACCGTGGCCTCCCTCTGGACCTCCCGACTGCCCCAACAAGAGGGCTTTCTTTCCACCTTCTCCACCCAGGTAAGACGAATCGGCAGACGTCCACTGAAATTGTAAATCTCTCGTTGGGAATGAATGCAGCTATGACTCTCTTCACCTTGAGACCAAAAACCTAGAAAGAGCGTGTGAGAAAAAAATCTCAGCGACAACAAGTTGGAAGCTTTAAGGAATTTATTGCGGGCGTTTTAAAAAGCGAAAGGATTGCCCCGAGGAGCTCTCTCCGCGCTCTATTTATCTCCTCTCGTCTGGATGGAATCGGTTCAGGTGATAGGCTCACGGGACGATCTTCCCAAAATATATTAGAAAGCGAGGGATCCAAAATAGTCCTGTTTCCACATCCCTTTTGCGGGCGAATTTCTCTCTTGAAGGTCTTTTGCGTATATTCACTCCCATGGAGGATCACACACGTTAACGTGCTTTTTTCAAATTTTTTCATCCTCTCGGATGAAATGGAGGCGGCGCGTTTATTTGAGATGATGCCGCCACGGCTTCTATTTATCCTCGTAGCCGATGAGGTCATTATATTTGCCTTTATTAGCGCGTGATATCTTCCCCGCTAATGGATCCCGCAATTATTTTTATTTAGGATTGCGGATTTTTCAAACGCGTTCTTGCCTGAAAAATGAGATCGGATGGAGATATCGATGTTCTCCTATTGTTTCTTGAATTTATAATTGCGAGGATCTAGATTCACGATGAGGGACATGGAATTCTTTCTCTCGTAATTTTTAATTTAATTACTCGTATCTTAATATCTTTGAGGATATTCCCTAACTCTTACTTGATTCTTAATTCTGGAAACTACGTATTCCTAATGAGGGTGTTCATAAATTGATACATTTAGTTTATTGGGTGAGAATGAAAGAGATTATTGAATCGAAGTCACATATTAAACTGGTGAAGACATTATCGCAAGCAATTTTATCTCCTCTGTTAAGTTAGTTAGCATTTATGTTTAACCGAAGGGCATTTCGCCGCTAAATGGAAGGGTTATTTTTATGATTTTATGAATGTTCAATTAATGTCACAAGTGAAATACAGCAGCTTTTTAAAAGGACTTGAAATTATATGATCTTTTAATAAAATATTTAATTGTAAAATATATCCGATAGAATATATGAAAGACATAAAAGGGATCGCAAAAGATACGGCAATCTCGTATCGTATTTTTTCGTATTTTTAAGAGATAACCTTTAAAATGAGAATTTTCTCAATCAACTATAAAAATATTTTACCGAGAAGCGTTAATAAATTAATACTTCCTAATAATGAAAAGCAGAATCCAGAAATCAACATTGTTTATTAGAGGTAGAAAAATGAGGAATAGAAAGAAATTGGTGAAGTATTAACTACAAAAATAATTACGCTTCCATGACTCTTATGGTTCCTCTGTACAATCTTCCCCGAAAAAATACTTTTACTAGTCCAAAAGTGAAAAACAAGTGATGTCTGGCATATTTTGTCAGATTTTTTCTAACGTATAGAACGTATAATCTATACTCTTTGCGGTGCACTGTTCCTTTTATCCAAGAATTACAATGAAATCTGGCTGTACTACACGGATTTAAAACTATATTTTGCTATAGATATTTAGATTAAAATGGTTCAACTAGGGTGTTTTCTTACTCTTATTTACTATCTCTAAACGAATTATATGAGTGAACTTGAACAAAGATTTTCAGCGTATCTCATAATTACCTACTGCATTTCTTGCCGTTGACGAGATATCTTCTGAGCCCTTTATGGGAAAATCGGAATAATTGGTAAAAAATTATATAAGGCGGGGTTCCCAAAAACAAACTTAAGAGATCGGTACATAAAGAAGAGTAATAATTCATACGAAGAAGTGGTACAAAATCTCCCTTTTCAAATTTATTATACTGTTTCTGCGGTTGAAATCGACCGTCTCAGATTTAGTTTCTCTTCATAGTAACACTGCGATTTCAAGCGTGAAAGGTGTTCAAGACTCTACTTTGACGATTTAGAAGCCAGACTTTATTGAGCATTCATATTTATTAGATTTTAATTTTATAAATAGGAACGCACGAATATCAGGCTGGAGAGTAAGTTCTAAAATATCGATTTTAATGAATAATTTCTCTATTTTTATCAAATTCAGACTTTTGAAATAACGTAAAAGGACTGAAAATGGGCGTATGTTTTATGAAATGAAAATAATCATGTAATTATGTAACAACCCTTCAGAAACAATTTGTATTCTCGATCTTCGAACACTTTCGAATATTTTAATGCCGACAGTATTCGGAAATGACGTTCCGTCAAATCCTGAGAATAATTCGTGGGTAATTTTTCGCAACCTGCCTGACGCGATCTTACTCCTTCGATAAATATCTATTCGTTTTGGAATCAGTCGCATCGAAGCCTCCCATTGTGGCTCTCATCCCATTGTGCTGTCGATCTTGCGACCTCGGCACTCAATTCCGTATCGTAACACCTCGACGCTGTACATCCGCCGTCGCTCTATATATAGCCATTCTCTCTCCTTCAAATCGACTCGATTAAAATTATTTTCTGGGTTATGCGAAAGCTCTCTCCGTCTCCCTCTCTCTTTCGCCCCGAAGATTTCACTTTTTTCGTTTTACTAAACTTCTCCGTGTTATGTCACTTTTATGAAACGCAGTCACGCTTTCTTATCACCCGATCGTATCCCATTCACCTCGAGGTAAATATCTCCCTTTTTCGAAGTGTTAAGAAATGTCGTTGTTCTTACAAGGAGAAGAGACCTTACTCCGCTTTTCCCTCTCGGCACGCGGAAATTGGGCGGGACGTACGGGAAAGGAGAATGGATAAGATTGCCATAAGAGATCCACTTCTTTCCATAACTCTTCTCCCTAGAGCTTGCGTTTCGTTTCTATTGCCTTCGCGTTTTATTGCGGACTCACCGTCCTCGCAATCTAAATGAGTGACGCCATAGAGCTAGCCTCGAGGGCACGCGATATGGAGGGAAAAAATCAAAACAGGAACGCAGCCGATCCGACACTTTACGATCGCAATGCGGCAATGGCAGTGCTGCAAAGTGGCTCCCTTTCCGATTCTTTCGCTATCCGAAGGGCTGTCATCGAGGATAATTGATATACTATCGTATTCGGAGTTGTCTCTCCTTCGTATTTCCTTTTCGTTCTGATGCATACCAACGAATTTACAATACATAATTTCCGTCATTGAATTTAGAGTCCATTTCGTGATTTACTGTATGTTTTTCTGCAGTTCAACGTGTATGTTTCCTAAAATGTTTTGCTCTTATTGTACTAGTGCGTTATATGAGCTCTGCTCTTTATTGCATTATACGCATTATACATAAGTGTTCTACCTTTCCGAGTGTTTATGTGCCTAAATATTCTCTTCTCAATGCCATATATTTCGCTTTATAGTAACTTAACCCACCCTTTATGTCATCTAACAACTTTGCCTTTGTCTTCGCCTCTTCGCCACATTCTTTAGCAATCTCTATTCTCTCAATAATTGACCATTCCATTTCTTCTGTCTACATTTAATTACCTATTTCACGCTACATTCATACATCTGTATGTTTATATTCAATTTTCTTGTTTTATTTATCAACACAGAATTTATTAATATTTTTTTTTTACCGCTCCATAGGTATGGTTCCAATATAATAAATTTAAACTACTTTTTTTAGCGTAGGCGAGGTGTGACCGCACCTGGTACCAGGTAGGTTAATCAAGTTTTGATATTCACAACAAAATCTCTTATACACGATTGATTTGGTAGCTATCAAGTATTTCAAATATATTTATACTATACTGTAACTTGACAGTTCAAGGGTGTATATTATATACCGATGCATGACGATGCCAATAATAACGTCTTCCTTCAGAAGGATTGGTTTTACACACAGAAGGGCATTTTCAGGAAATAATGGGATGAACTGCGTGCGGGTTCTAAAAATTGTACGTCATGATACAAATCACTCTTGGTCTGCCGTAGCTATGCTCCTGGTGTGCCTCAAAATTTTCGAAATTTATATACAGTAGAGTTTTGATCATCCGATTCCCGATTAACCGAGGTTCAGAATTATTCAATGTACAATTTGTGTGCTTTATATCTTCTCTTACACACGTATGCACCGACACACCTCCTTAAATTACTTTTGCTGTAGTTTAGCCGTACCAATTAAGCATAGTCAAGCAAATGTTTGCAGGTGATCGGAGAAAAGAACTGAGAACTGCATCTGGACAATTAACGTAGCTATATTCAATGAAGAAAAACTGAAATATTGCATTTAAAAAGTTTTATGTCAAAGCGGTTTTTTTTATTGGAAATACACGCCGTACGAAAAGGCATGAAAATAGTGTGTTTATTTCATCAATTACGTACGCAGAACAACCCTTCCGAGTTTTCGATAATCCGTATCTATTTCATTTGCTATTCAGTACTTCCCAAAGTTAGAGTTTTCACGTAAGTTCTCGTACAAGGAAAGAGGTTTATGATCATTTTATTACGAGATAAGCTCCAATGGATTGTTTCTGATGATTTGGACGGGAGGTTATCCGTGAAGTGCTTGTCCTTTGGTTACGTCACCTGAGGCGATTCCGGACAATGCGGTTCTCAAACTCCGGGTCGCGACCCGAATTTGGGTCGCGGGGAATTCTAATTCACGTTCGAGGAGCATGAGGCTCTTAATTCCATCATTGCCATTTAAACGTTCGATCATTCGATGAGATAACTTCAATGCGATGAAGGGACATATAGAGTAGTCGTGATATTGTATGTTAAGATACGAGTGCCTTATTTAAAGTAAGATTATATTTATTGCTTGTGAGGTAAATGATTTAAAAGCCGTCAGTCAAGGGGTTTGCATTTGTTGATTATAGATCAATATGCAGAAATCTTACCGTGGATGAAGAGCTACATATCGGAGTTAGTGTTGCGATGACTCTTCATATTTGTGGTGGTCGGTCTGATACTTTTGTCTTGTTGCTCATCGGCTTCAAGGAAGTCATTATGAGCGGTGGAAACCCACTAAGGCAGTTATAACCCCCGAATAAGGCTAATAGAATGTTTGTTACTTTAAGAAGTATTGGAGATAGGCTCTTATATTTGAAGTAATCTAACCTAACCTAACCTAAACATAACTAGATAATGAAGGAAATAATGCCTCGGAATATATATCTAGGAAAAGAATAAGCTATATTTCGCTTATTAAATTAATTGCTGATATAAGTCAATGATCTAATAGCAGTTCTTTTAGCCTTAAAACCTCCTAAAATACATATTAACGACATTCTGCTAGCATCAAGACATACACTTGAAGATGTGTCGTTTAGTTATATTCTAAGCCTAAGAGGTAGCCCAAGGATATGCTTAGAAGTAACTGAAAATTGATTATGTATCGGTCACATGTTATGCCGTAACCGTCCATTAACTTAAGCAGCATGAAAAAATCGAATTTAGAAAGTAGCTTATACAATTCTGCATGCTCATATATTGCATGCATAAGCATTTCTTTATTAATTTGATTAGCGGAAGCGTAAGTTTGTTTAATAGCAGGTGGATCAATCACTGCTGACTATGAGGATTATTACAAAGGTCTTTGTGAAAATCAACTTGAAAGAGAAGCCGCAACCAAAACACTCACTTAGACTTCCGGGATAAAATTACCAAACAGACCGGGACATTGGAACAAGCGATAAGGTCTCGGTATAGGTAAACGACTGGTAATTTGCGCTATTTATGGCGTAAGAACCTCATTTCTACGCCGAAGAAGTAAGGCCACTCCATGTCCGTCCATGTCTCCATGATGCAATTTGCGCAACTCTGAACTGCTCTCCGAGGGAAAAAAGTGGACACGTGTTGATGAAAAGACAGCGAATATGAGGACGGCGAAAATATTTTTCTCGGGCATCCGCTGCAAAACCAATATGAGAGCGTATCGTTTTGGCCCCCTAAGTCACAAGCCATGTTTAAAAGTTTCACTTTTGTGGGCAGAGAGGTCTTGTAAGGCAAAACTATATCCCCCGAAGGCGCAGAAAATTTTTACCTTCGTCGCTAACAGCGCAAAGTTGTCGCATCCTTATAAGGCATAAAAACCTTCTGAATTGAACCAGAGCGGCTTTCCCGAAGTTTTTAAAAGTCGCGTGTATATTTCAAGCGCGGATGACTTGCCGGTTTTTCTGCCGGGAACTGAAATCTGTTGGAACGAGTAGTTCGATCACAATGAACTCTTATCTACGTTCTTTCATCTCTCATTTAAGCCTCCGTAACGGGCGCTCGATAGCTCGATAAGCTCGGAATTTTGCAAATCCCCGGCTAGCACCCCTTTGTTCCGCGATCGAACGAGTGAAAGGTAGTGCGGATGACGAATCGCGAGCAAGAACATATTATAGGTTTGGATGATTGGGTACTTGGCATTCCGAGACAGGTGCGTGGAGTTCGAGCCTCGCGGAAGGAATGCTGAAAAACAAATGACGAAAGATAAAGCGTACGTTTTCAGCTTTTAATTCGTACGCCTCAAGAATGATTGACCTCATATCGGTTAGAGGGGCGGGGCCCGAATGATTATTATTTGGCAGAGATTTATGATTGCTCGTTCGTTCCCGTATTGCGCGATATATTTTGCCCTTGCCAAACATGAAGTGCGGTAGGTATTGGGATCGATCGAATATATCATGTGCACAAGTACACAATAACAACGGGAGAAAATGGTAGCTCAGCCGTCGTTTCTGCTTTATAATCTTACCAGACAGCTTTCTGGGGAGATGTCAGATGCATATAATAGTTGCGCGTGTGCCGCATTGGTTTGACTACGGCTGGTTTGCCTTATAAATGGAAGCAGGAATGTGTGCTATTAACCAATTCCGATACGAGGTACGTATTCGCTGACAATCATTTTAAAAATATATAACAGATATACCATAGATATGGTAATTTTTACACATAAAAAACAAAGCTCAAATTTAAAATTATTTTCCCATTGGAAATCGAGCTTTAGAAATCGGATCTACTTCAATGGCATTTTAACAATATGTCCATCAGTATTTCAAGATTATCTCTGCGAGTTTGGGGGAAAAGTTAGAATGTAAAGTTATAACCGATAGAAAGGTTTGAATATTTTTTGATAGTGTCAGGCCGAAATTGTCCAGAATCATTGCGCTATTTTCCTTTCGATTAGTTTAAAGGAATGCATTGATAAAGTTTCATTTAATTGGCGATTATTCTGTACTTTTAATTCTTCTAAGCTTTCAGTGTTTAATCATTACATAGTATTATGTATTACTAACTCTTAAGAAATACCGACGAAACAGATCACTTATTCAATGACTATAGCTAATGCTAATGACTTTTATGTCATTCTCAGTCTCACACTTGAAACTATCTGCACTATGTACTACTTTCCCTCGGTTTTAGAATTTTTTTGCCACAACCTACCAGCCCATATCATGTTTAATATGGAAATTGTAGTATTAAATTTTACACAATCTTTAATTGTTGGAATCACAGCAGTTTATCCTCAATAGAACAAACGCTTTGGCTCTTATTCATCCATAATTGCCAGTGTTACATTGTCGGTGCATGTAATCTATAATTCGTGGAAGTGAGAAATGGCGATGAGAAATTCACGTCGTGGTATTTTATTCAAATTCTTGCTTATTTAAGTCGATGATTTGCAATGTTCGCTCGCGAACGGAAATTACTTTCCAAGTCTTTATGATTTATTGCTCGCCAGTTTTGCGAAAAATTCTCCATAAAGAATGCGCTGGAAAATTTATTCTTTTCCTGTGTACCAGATAGTCAATTTATCCATAAAAGTGGATAATTTTGAGGAATTTTCCTCCTGTCAGAAATTCTTCGCATCCCGTGTGATAAAATTTCCCCCATCACATGCTGTTTTCATTTTGGTGGGTCGTTTTTTGAGCAAGAATGAATTTTGGTGAAACAGAAATTAAAGGAATGGGTATTTTATCCCTCCTTAGAGAACATTGAGATTTAAATTCAAAATGTGTTATTATCTCGACCCTAAGATCCTCTGAAACTGTAAAAAAAGGTTGTCGTGTTATAAAAACACAGTAATGTACTGCAATGCAGTAATATTTCGACGAAAATCGTATAAAGAATCTAGAAACATAATGTACTAAGTAATAATTTTGTAGTACGAGACTCGTACAATGAAATAATTTTACTGCGATTTTCATGTAGTGCCCCATCTAGACTTTGTGAGATTATCTATTAATTATAGGGAAAATGAAGCAAAACTCCTACAAGATCATTTAAGTGATTATGCTAAACTCGATTCTCGAGATAATTTTATGATATAAAACATTTTGTTGTATTCGATGTTGTAAGCTTATGGAGAAAGATGACGTGGTTATTAACTTGTATAAAGACGCGAAACACTGTTTTTATGTATTCGTTTTATTATCTTGGCGTGTACTTTAAACTCATAAAATTATAACGTTTGTAAAGCTTAAAATATTTCAATAAAGTCATTGCTTAAGGAGCCGAATTTAAATAGGTAAAATGCAAAATGTATACATGCAAAAGTAAGTTGCACAACTCTTGAACGGAGGTGAGAAGGCTGAATATTCCACCGGAAACCCTCGTTAAAGTTATTTAAATTTTCATACTTCCTTTTTTATTTCTCTTGTTTATGTATTGCTGTTGTCTGACGTTTTCCACGTTGCACTTTGGATTAATTGTTGTGAAAACCCCCCCAAAAATGCCTCTTGGCAAATGGAAGATCCGGGTTTGAGTCCTGTTTTTCTGACTTTTTTAGCGTCACGTCGCGTTAATCCCTTGGGTATTTCCTGTGTGCACGAGTTATCCTGCTTAAGTCTCCTAAAATTCTTTTCTTACCACGACAACGTGTTACCTTAGCGCCAAGCTTTCTACCTACCGCCCAGCGGCCTCTCAGTAACTCAATTAAATTCAGGAAAAAAATTAATACAACGATAAAAAGATAATAACATTTTATTGACCCAATACATTTACATCATACAGCCAAAAATAAATGTGTAAATTGTTGTCTTCGTCGATTAGGATTTGAAATTAAAATGTAGTTTTCAGAAATATTGCCTTGCATAAAAATGCAATTCTAAAGCAAATACAATATAATTGGTATGATTTTCAGGATATTGGAGAACTTTTACGCACTTCTATTAATGTATTCATCCTTTAAATATTCATGTATCTTATAATAACACTTTTCTAACAGAAAATCTTTCGTCGTTCTCCTTTCGTATTGCGTCTAAATTTCCTTATTTATGAATTTACTCTCAATTTATTCCTTACATTTCAGTACAATTTGAGGTTTTTGGAAACTTTAACGTTGGTTATAGGAAGTAAATTTAAATAGCCTGAAATTTTAGTTACGTTTGAATAATGTTGCGGGTGTAGGATTGACCATCTCCCTCCTCCGTCGTTTTCTCCAATTAAATCTATCATCTTTTGGTAAAAAGGAAACTTTCTACGTTATACTAATTTTATATTTTTTGAACCGAGATTTAAAAATCTTCTAAAAGTTTTACAAAGGTTTACCACGATATGGTAGAATATAGCTCCCGTTCATCCAAATCGTCGATAATTGAATTTTATTTATTCCAGTTTTGAAGTGGAATTTACTTTATTTTGATAAGCGCTATCGAAATTATTCTGCTGATTACAATGATGAGTCGTCGAATAATGAAATCATATCTCGAAATTTCACTTTTTGATTTTTCAAAACAAATCGTTTATCTTCAAAATAACAGAATCATTGCCAAAAAAATCTTTTAAAATTTTTACTTGGAAGGAGCTTCTGAATCATACTTTTTCCGGGGCACCAAAATACCTTGGGCCGATTCTGAGTGTACCTATGGTGAGATTGCTTAAATGTCACGCAGGGCAATTAAGAAATATACATTGTATACAAAATGTACAAGAATGGTGCATATAAAAATCCTCCATTCTTTATATCGTCTTCATAACACATGAGTTTATACTTTATGTTATTACTTTTAATATAATAACTTAACGAGTTGGGTACCACTTAAGGTCGTAGCCAATTCGTTAAGTGATGGGTGACTGTCAAGAATATTCCAACATGTTGATTGAAACTCATTATATACCACATCGGGTGTTCAGGAAATGAAGGAAATCATTGTGGTAATTCCGAAGTTGAGTAGAATGTGCTCAATCTAAAGGAGAAGGCTATAATTCAAACGTTAAAGCATGTAGAAATGACGAGTGTCTTCTTTCTCTCACGGGGGCGAATAAATTAACCACGAAGGTTGGATGCACTCATTATTCGCCAGCCATGAATACGTTACGCCTTTTTATGCGTGTATTGCGTCGTTTCCCTTCGTCCTCCACTCTCCTGCGCAGAAAATTACATAAAATTCGATCCGATCGCGGCGAAGCAAAAAGCGCTCGAGCATTTGATTCCAAAATTCCTATCACGTGACTGTGGAAAGGTACGAAACCCAGTAAAAGGAAAGGAGAAAAGAGAGAGAGAGAGAGGACAGGAAGCTGGAGATCGCGAAGGACACGTTCAGCCAATCCCCGAGCGCTGAGATCCTCATTTCTAGAGGATTCAAGGATTTCTGGGTATGCCCAAGAATCTCTCGCGATTTGCGCACATCCTGGCGGAGAGGCTCGTAATTATAGACAAAAAGATCGGGTTGAAGGTGATAACAGAAACTTTCCCTCAATATAAAGAAGCTACGGAACCGAGGAACGATTTAGATAAGAGAACAATGGGCTGTGGATATGATTTGTCTGTCTTATAAATCGAGTGAAGGATCGTATACAATGGTTAATCTAAGCGTGGACTTCCTTAGTGCATTATATTCGGAGAGGATTCATTTGAAGTTCATAAAAATTATGCTGTGGGTGGCTTAGCATTAATACAGTTTTTTAATAGATGTGATGAAAATCCTTGACTGTGTAAGAAATTTAAAACATTTCCGTAGAGAAGGGATTCTTTTCTCTGAGGATAAATCCTGTATAAGACAGATTTGTATGTTAAGGGATTGTGAAAAAATACCCATGGAAACAAAAGTCTGACAGGACTGATATTCGAACCAGGGCCTCGATTTTGACGGACGGTTGCTCTAACCACCAAGCTACCTTGCCAGAGCATTAAGACATTCGGGAGGTAGGGTTCGTAGGCAAGGATAAATGAGGATAAGTAACTTTCACCCAGTTTAATGACAATATTCCAAATTTCGTAACGTTTAAAATATTTACGATGCCATGAGTTAAGTTAATTGTCATTCAGACATGGTTATTATCATTTCTCAAACTTAAAGTCCAATCCCCATACGCAAAACTGTTTCTATTAAATATTTATGACGCAAGGTGGAAAATTTTAAGCGTTAAAAACGAGAAGATATTTTTAAAGATCAGAGTGAAACGTATGTACATTTTCAAAACATATTTCCTTTCACCAAACAGTGAGACGGATTGGATATTTCACCTTGGAAATAAATTTCTTTTAGACGGCTGCTTCCGAGAATTTTATCATACTCATCTGGCTCTCCCAGTGTGTTTTCGAATGAGATTTATGGGTTGATTTCTTACTTTCAATTAACCCTGAACGGTAATGTATACGAATTCCTGGTGTAATTCTGAGTTAAATCGAGATTGTAGACTTTAAAAAAATTCAAAATAATTATAATACTTTTACAAAAGTGAACCATGGGTTACATGAAGCTTGATGCTTACAGATTTGTAATCCTTACAGATTGTTCCTTATGTAGAAGTGATAGACGAAATGAACCAGCTCACAATAAGTATCCATAAATCAAATGAAAAGCGGTGTTGATGTTGATGAAGTCCATTAAAGTAAGTTTTAATCAAGATACTATGTGTCCACTGCTAACGAACCTCTCTGAAATCGGAATTCTCGCGGTAAAAACTTTAATTTAATCACACTTTGGCCTCAAAAACGCGGATGGATTCTTGATTAACATCCAAGGAATGAACATTATCATTTACAATACTTCATAATATCTGTACTTAATTAGTTCGTAAGACGCTTTTAGACCTTTCCTTCAATGTTATTGTGGCAGGAAAAAAGGAAATACGTGATAGTTGGCCAAAGGGTCGAATCGAGAGGGTGATGTTCCGGTCAAATGCCATTATAATTCTTTGTTTTTCTAATGAATTCTGTTCAGCACAGGTCATAATGTTATATTTTCATGAATGTCATTCATTGCCATATTTTTGTACCTAGGTGAGTTGGGATACTAATTTATCCTAAATCAAATAAATATCAATTCAATCTACATTAAAAAATGCTAAAATAATGGTGAAAATAGAATGATTTTTTTCGCATCATCCGTAAGTTATTTACTTTTCCTTATATTTTATTGGTCTAATTGTTCTACATTGGTCTTGGTATGGATTTAAATAATATAATATATAATAATGATAATAAATCGCATATACTTATTAGCAGAAGTTGTACCTATGTGGATATTGTTACGGAGACACAAAGAAAGTTTAGTAATATTCCTCTTACTTATATGAAAATAATACCGGGTTATTAAACACGAACGGTAAATCTGAAGCGTTCCGTCTAACTTTTATTTTAATTTACATTGCTTTCATTCTTTCCTCCTGCATTCACTAAATTCCGCAGGTAGTAATCGAAAACTGGGTTTTCTGCGGACTATTCGAGGTACTAATCGTGGTTATGAAGGAATCAAGTCCTTAAATTGAGATTTGACTATAACCAGGCGACTTCAAACGGAAAGGAAAAACGTCCCGTCCTCAATCCGCAAGTTTCGAAAACGTATTGTTCATTTACAATCTATTGTCACTGAAAAGCATTCAACTAAGCATTAACGACGATCGCTAAGCCGTCCAAGTGAAAGTGACTTTTTGAACGAAAAAATACGGGCGGTTACTTCGAGGTTCTCTGTAGTTACGAGATATGGAAGTAATAACGTTGTTTTATTTGGGAAAACCTCCATGGCCTCCGATTTCCCTGTTTTCCATGGTCTGGAAGGATCTGAGAGTATGGCAGAGTAGAGAGTGATGGAGTGTGAATAAAAATAATAGAGGGGGACTCAGGCGAAAAATAGAGATACCAAAATTTGAATCGCAAAACAGCATAGTTTTTTCCAGAAGAGATTAGTTGCAAGTAGATTGGAAAGGAAGGAAAATAATATGTGGGGCCTTGTATGGAGGCGGGTGATAATGGAAATAGACGAAGATTTCAGATTTTAGATTTATACCCCGCAAGCCGCCAGTAGCGTATGGCAGGGCGTGTATCAACACCAAAGACCTAACCTAATCCATCCTGTTCTCATCTCTAATGCTCTGCGGAAAGAACGACCAGAAGTAACTATCTGTTTTAGCGATTATTTCCTTGTAACGCTTGGTCGTCGCCTCTCGGAGATCGCGCTCGTTTTTTACCGGAATGACAATGTCTTCAACTTCTAAAATTACTGAATCGATTAATTGGTCGAGAAGCTTCCGTCAATAATCTGATCTTCTCACCTGGAGCGTATTACACCCGAGGGATTTTATCATAGCCGTAACGCTACTGTCGAACCTGAAGTCTCCACTGAGGAAAAGAGCTGCTCTACGTAACAACGCACAGATATCTGTGAGCGTTGCGTTTCATATCTTCCATTCTAACCCACATTAATATCAAAGATTACAATGAATGCAAAAGAATCAAATGAGAATTAGTCATGTTCTTGATAGTTTAATTACGTTTTTTTTTACATTTTCCTGGTTAGCTGGCAACCAAATCGTAAATGTTTAGAATACAAAGTTAAGGAAATGTAGGCAGTAGATAATCAAGGGCAATGAGGCATAGAGAAAAATCAAAGCACGAAAATGAGGAAGGGGAAGGGGGGAATGGAGGAAAAAGTTAAACAAAATAAGAAGGCAGAAAAAATAGGAGAGGTGATAGAAAATGTAATCCAAAAGAAATGGAAATACTAGCGATCATGGGTAGGAATGATTTCATAATGGATTTCGTTCAAGGTATGTAATAAATCATGAAAGATCCATTTTCGAGCATCAAATTATAAGAAAGATGGAAAAATGGAGATGAAATAGGCGAAGGAAAGATAAGCAAGTGGGAGGGCTTCAGAAACGTGCAAAAATTCGACTCAAGTTTCTTCCGTTGTCTGAAAAAGTTAACAAAATGGATTAGGATAGAAATTAACTACCACAGAGGGAATGCACATAGAGGTAACGGATATGCAATTAGTATTTAGGATGGATAAATGGATAAATAAGGCCCACTGATGGTTGTAATAGTCAAACAAAAAACCCAAAAACCATCAAGGAAAAACTTACAGAACCAGGCTGATAAGGATTTCGCTCTTAAAGAGAGCATTTTCGGAGCTTAGACGACAACAGAGCTGTCAATTAACAATTCTGTTGTCGCCCATGCTCAGAAGATGCTCTCTTAGAAAGCGAAATACGTATCAGCCTGATCCTGTAAGTTTTTCTTTGATGGTTTTGGTGTGTTTTTCTGTTTGACGATTAATATTTATGGTAATACACATGTAGATGTTTGTATATAAACGAGTATTTTGTATTTATCGCAACAAAAAGAGGAAGGACGAGTTAAGAATAGGGGAGTGACAAAACTTGGAAACAAAGAATGCATCATGACGAAATAAACCTGTGGAGTGGAAGATGGTGAGGAAAAGTACGTAGAGAAAGAGAAAATTGAGAAGATGGGTGTTGAGGAAGGGGTAGAAGAACGGAAGGGCAGGTATAGATAGAAAGGAAAGAGAAGTTTGAAGGCTATCAAGGACCAGGAGAGAGAGGGAAAATGGTAGAGAGACAGAGTGAAAGGGAGTTGGTAGGATGGAGAAAAGTTAATGCCTGTGAGGAAGGCAGGAGGTGAAGGTGATCCAGAGACTGAGGAAGGCTGTGGGGAGTGTGAGGGCTCCGAGAGGGAAAGAGAGATAGAGAGAGAGGAAAAGAGTGGGGAAATGGGAAAGGAACGAGGGCAGAGAGGGGAGGAGAGGTTGTGGATAGAGTGAGGTAGGTAGGTGCGGCGAAGTATTTTTTATTCCTGCGGTTTGTAACAGCGTGTGGGACGAAAGGGTGAGTTCCTCAGGGAGAAGGGAAAGAGGAGGTCTTTAGATAAGGAGATGTGGGTGAGGCGCGAAAGGAAGGAGATATCAAGGATAAGGAATTCAGCGAGCGTTTGGAGGAAAAGGGAACTGAGTGAAAGAGGTGTAAAATTTGTAGGCGGAAAAAACGTACACGCGGAGGAAGAATGCGGAGAGATGGAGGAACTTAAGAGATACGTGACGAAAGTCTGGTACTTTGTGAACCGATAAAAGGGAGGAAGGGTATTTCGCTGAAAGACAAATGGAACGCGAGTTCCCATTTAAATGCGGATTATGAATGAGAGGAATGCAGAATAGAATCTCGGGATTTTTACGGACATGGGAACTAATTTATATGAGCCTTTCTCCCACGTATTGGAATTCGTTCTCCTCCAATAAAAGTAATCGATAAAGATATTCAATGGTAGCAAAAGCGTATGTCTCAGAGAATGTTGCTAGCCTGAAATAGGAATGTATTTAAAGCAATCCTTTAGTAATGTGGATTTTAGATGATTGAAGAATTTGTCTTATACTGCGTAGGGTCAGAATCTGAACTCTTTATCGAAGAATCGCATAAGGTAGTTTTATCAAAAGCCTGTCTTGTGCCCCGGATGTTTATGATCCTAGGTATACATTTTAGTTGGTATACTTAAAATGTTTTGTTTAGATTGTTGGTTTACCGCGTTTTGACCGGCCAAAATCAATTAAGCTGTCAGTCTGCATTTCTTTTCCCGGCTTCCTTGATTATAGGCCCAATACTGGGGCCTATAAAGGCCCAATACTCATCTCGAATGCAGAACAAAAATTGTGACAATAGGTTTTCCATTAGAAAAATTTAATTTTTTAATAAAGCAATGAAGTGAAACTTCTCCTGCAAAGGTATTCATTCATCTTGACCTTGAATAAATTAGTATATGCTTCTGGGATCACTTACCGGGATATTTTTGTGAATTTTTATTTCCTTTGACAAATTAATTCCGCGAGTTCATGAATCTTTCTATGCAACCTGTTAAAATCCAAAAATTTTTCCTCCAGTAATAAGCCGTACCAGAAACAATACACAGGAAAATGAAATTACGATATTTCTCTACCCTCGTATTTTTATTTGTTTCATAAATAAATCTAGCTTTGCACAAAATTGTCCTAGTGGACTTGGAAAAATACTTACTGTTATTTTCTCCGAACCGATTCTGCCGTAAGCAGTGACAGAAAGAAAGGAATTTTTATCGCGCCTGTAGAGAATATTTCCAATAAGAGGAAATTTATAATCATTACCTATTGAATCGCAAAACCTGAAGGTGATATTCTTTCCGTTCTCCGCCGTGCATTCGGTCATGTTCCGGATGAATAAAAAGCATACCCATCGAATACATTGAGACCCTCCGCTTCCGTTGGCATTGGAAGGCCAAGTCGATTTTCGCGCATTTGAATCTAGGGGATTGCGAGATACTCTTTGGAGAAATGTGTTCATGTTTTGCGTTTTGTTCTCTTACATTCTTTTCTAAGCGTGGGAGTAAAGGTGGCAAAGGCATCCCGAGCAAGAGGTAGGAGACCCTCACGAATCATTCAGAATAAAGAGGATGCGTGATTCAGCACTCTAGTGGAATCTTCCATGTTTTCCCCCATCTAATAAACATACCTACGCAGTGCAACTTAATCGGGTTATGCTGAGGGTTTCAACGCTCTTAGCATTGTTATAATGTCTTTCTCTTGGCCTCATCCATAAATCATGGGTAAAACGAAAACTTACGACTTTCAATGTGTCCGAGACTGTTTTTTCCTTTCTTTTGTAGCCTCCTTCGTCGTTGAACAAAAAAAAACACCCAACGTATGGTGTAAGACGTCAATTAATTCGTTCATTGGATTGATACATTAATTTAAGACACAATAAATTTCAAAGATAAGGAAGAATAATTATGTTATTTATAATTTGTTGATTGGTATACTTATGGTTGATCCATTCGAGATGATTGAAAGTCTATCTAAAATTATTTCCAGTAACTGAATACCGGTAAATATAACGAATCGCTGAGCTGTTTGTATATTTCTGCGTTCTTTTGATCTTCCGATGAATGAAGTCAATTAAATTCCATAGTGGAAATTTAATATCGTTGATTGAGTGCAAAAGAACGTGCCGCCCGCAATTTGTAGATCGTCGACATAAGTTTAACATCAAGTAGGCATTTTATGATTAGGGAGTCATAACATGTAATGATTTTTTTTCGTCATAAATCTTAAAAGCGAGTTAATTTCCTATTACGTCCAAACTATTTGGAGTTGACCTTTACATCGGCAGTAATGGGCTGAGAATGTAGCGACGGAGAGCAAATAAAATCGATGGAAAAGCAAAAGGTCAAACCATAAGAGAATATAACGCAACGGACGTCTCGTGAGTTTTGAAACTATCGATGACAATTTCCTGTTTCCCGGAAGAAAGTTTGAGATTTGCGCGAAAGAAAGCATGGGAACTGTAAGGAAACTTTTGGAAAACAGTGAATGAGGAAATATGAGAAGTTTTATTTTCTCGAACGATTGTAAATGGTTGTGTTTTAACTCTTTCTCCTTCATTTATTATAATGGCGTATTTATTACAGGCGATTGTCTTTGATCTCCAGAATTCAAGGTAGATTTTAAGGATTTATTGGCTAATCACTCACCTATAATGTCCTTCGAGGTAGCACGATATGGAGATTTGTCTGGTGAAGGATTACGCAATGATGGTTTGAATCGAATTCCATTTAAAGAGCTGAGAAAGGAAACAATTCAAGGCCCCGTAAAAGATTACTCTAGGTTTTATTTATCCATGTTATCTACCGTGTCTGTTATCATTCTGAACTTATGGTTAGCAGAAATCTTCATATTATATCAAATTGAAACTTTCAATATTGTTTCAACAATCATAATTATAATACAGTTCATTATTATTATTATTTCTCTTTTGATCAGAGAGATAATAAACAATACGATTTCTTCCATCTATTTCTGGTACTAATTTGTCTTCTAATTACTAATTTGATTCGTATGACTTAGAGCGATCATATGTTTATCTATATCTTACGTATTAAATTCCGCTTGTTTTCTACCTCTTCAGTACTAGTAGTAGTATTGTTAAAAGTGCTTCGACTGCTTTGGTCATTTCGCACGTAGGTTCCCGCTGGGAATCGAACCCGGGACCGCTTTCACCGAGGTCGATTGCGTTGCCCACTTGGCTATCCGGGAGCCCTCTACCTCTTCAGATGATGATTAATTCCCTCCATCCTAAGTGAATCTTGAAGGCTTAATCTCATACTGTAATGTTACGTTTTGAATTTGAAGGTGCATAACGTTGTGTGAGCGAATATGTAAGGGTCTAGGTAAACAATACAAGCTAATAATGTTGATGCCAAAATTTGTTTTCAATTGGTAGAGGATCGAATAATATGCAAATGTGACAACTGTTTGCGAGTATAATGTAAATCAACAGCGTCTTCAGCGAGATGAATAATAAGCTCACATTGTAAGACTTCGAACATTCCGATTTCTTTACTTACCTTTATTCTCAATTTTCATACGAGACTGTACCGGGAGAGTAGTGAACCATGCAAGCTCGTGCATACATTTAACTTCGTTAAAATAATCCGATAAAACCTCTCTAGTCATTCCGGGAAACAATTACGCACGAAGCGGCGTTCATTCCTTTCCTTACTTTGAACAGAAATTGAAATCCTGATACCTTTAACGCCCCTCTTCCTTAAGGAAAACGCCGGATGACTGCCGGTCGTCAAACAGCGAGGCTATACATCATAACCGCACGCACAAACCTCGCCTTAAGTCACAAAGGATTGGGTACAAATGAAGCCATAACACAATTTTCCGTAGCCGTGACTGAGCCGAGGAAAAACTCTGCCTATAGAGGAAAAGGGTGAGATAAGATAGGAGGTGGAAGTGGGATAATAGAGTGTGTTGAGAGGTAACGGGGGTTTGGGGGTTTAGGGACAGCTGTGGGTTGGGAACTTGCGTGGGTGGAAGTCGGCGGGTTGCGTTTGTCGGACGTGAGAGAGCGAAGGTGAAGTTGTGGGTGAGGTATCGTCCAAGGGTGAAGAAAAATCCAAGGAAAAAGGACAGGGAAAATGGGCGAGTGGAAAGTTGACGCTAGGATAAAGGCGGGAGACTAGTCATCGGTCTGGGAAAAGAGGGGGTGTTCTTCACTCGCTGCTCCACGCGTGGGATGGTAAGGTTAAGTGGGAGTATGCCGCTGGAGGCTCAAGCGGATTGGCGCTACGAATGAGAAAATGCTGCCACTTTTTGAAGGGTCCGAAATTTGAGGTTTATGGGGAAATGACTGAAAAGATTAGGTCATAATATACATTTCAAGTGTGGGATGATCGGCGAAACCCTCTTTAAAAGGAGTATATAAATGGATTCCAGTTGAGTGCGTAAATGCTATCATAGATTGAAAAACAAAAGACTTTCGTATTACATTTTTGGAAATCTTCAATATATGCACAAGATTTTATTTAAATGATGTATTTTCTGCTAGTGTTAGTGAAAAAATGGAAAGCAATCTATTAAAAATCTCGAATCTTGCTGTCACTCACCTGTAATGTCCTTCAATTAAATTAAGTTTTCGTGTATATTATGAATTATTTGTTCTGATTATAAACAATAGATGAGGTTGAGAATGGAGAAAAGATTTCGATTATTATGGAAATACCTCATATATAGTCTGAAAATTGACGTGAATATTCTACGCTAGACGTAAATATGTTCATTATGTATCAAATAACTTATGAGAATATTTACGCATTTATTTTGTATTAAGGAATGTAAGATCTACTTGATTCTTCCTGCGAATATTTGTTTGTATTTGTAGAAAGCAGACAGAAAGATTACTGATTAAGTGTACTAACGACTGCATGTACTAATGATTGTATTTTTCTAAACATGTTCTCTCTGTAAAATGTATAAGCCTTAAAAATGAAAAAGTATTCTCTTAGTTTTTGTAAATAGAGGTAGCTTTACTATAAATTTACCTAATTTGTCGACTATTATTTCCTTCATGAATTGATTAAGGATTTCTCATATTTGAATGAGAAATGCGATTTTATCATGCATAGATTCGTTTCTTACTCGGATAACAGCTTTCGTTTTGGGTGAGATAAGTTTTTTGGTATATTTTAGAGATCCGGGTATGCAACCAGCTACTTCTCATTCGTTTTATTGCAGTTTTCTAGTTAGCTTTAGAATTTATAAAAGAATTTAGGAATAGGAGGAAATCATAAATTAAATAATCTCGCTATTAAAGGTTTTGCAAAGGAAAAGATTGGTTCTGGTGATTTTGGAATGAATAGTCAGAAGAATTCAAAACTTAGAATATTAAAGTTGTTTCTGATGTAAGCTTGGTAGCTCTTTGCGTAGTGAGGCGAGGGATGACAGAAATTGTTTAAGATGGAATGAAGGTCTGAATGTCATAGCAAAGATGATGGGTGAGGAATATAAGCAAAACGTTTTCATTTAGAGAAGATAGAGTCATTTATGGGAAAGATTAAGTTGTTTTGAAGAAAAATGCCCCAGCGATTACGAGGAATTCTACAGAGTTGATCATAGAAAAGGAAGGATCGTGGTTGGAAGGAATTCCCCTTAATATTTCTTGATCCTTCACGATACTGCTCGTATTAAGGTGTTTTTGAATGTTTTCATCTCTATCTGCTACTTTCGACTTTTATGAGGCACACATGTAGTTCACATTTTATCGGAATGTAGTTACGTCTATTTCTCCGAGATCATTCTCATTTGTCTTTTATGATTATTACGTATTTTCTAATGCTATCTTATGATAAAACAAGAAAATGGTATAGTAGAAGTAGTTGTAGCTAGAATGTGAAATCAGAGCATTTCACATACAGATAACTTTACATTTTTTCTTACTCACTTCCTTTAGCGTATTCGCATTGAGAAGTGGGTGAAGGTCTACAAGTAATACTTACTATTATTATAAGCATTCTGTTAATTATTCTATGTTCTTCCATAAACTATATTTTTGAAATATTTTCTTGATTTTTGCATCAAAATCAGATAAAGTTAGAAATTTCAAACCAATAATATAGATCAACTATTAAAGATGCAAAATATCATTAATTCTGGGTAGTTTACGTCGTGTCATTTTACAAGTCAATGGAATGGAATTGAAACTCGTGCGAATTAAAATTTTGAGTTTTCTTCCGAATTAATAAATGATTAAATGATCTCGGAAATAGGTGATTCAAAATTTGCAAAAGAAAATTTTTTTATTCTTTCCAACTAATATTAATTTTACGTAAGTAAAAATATATTGATTGTGCATATTCAGGTTGATATGATGGGAAAGGTCTGTTTTTATGAGCTCGAGATATTTCACAGACATCCTGTGATTTATTCACTCTCCCATCCGAGGTGATAAGCAGCTGAAAGAAAATCGTCTCTTTGAAGATAAGGAGGCATTACATTATTATGAAATCATAAGAGTTTACGAGCTTAGCTTCAGTGAGGATTCATGAATCACTGCTTGGACTTGCTTTCTCTTCTTCTCGGCGAAGACCTCAAATTCAAATTAAATTACGATACGGGAAGGATCAGCGGATGGTTTCGTAATTGTTCCCATTGTCATAGAATCAGATGCAACTTATATGCCAATCCAGAGGTACTTTTCAAAATTGTTGTTCTATTAATCGAAAGAGAAAGTGGGACCATGATGTTTAATTTATTTTTGTTACATTTAAGCGAGGGAAATATTTAGATGGTTATTCAACCTAGTTTAAGAACATGCTGTTGATTTTTTATAAAACTGCTGGATACGAGTGTGTTCTCTCTCTCTCTCTACTAATAGTTTACTAGAATGCGAATTTTACTTTGATGGAAGTGATAACACCTGTTACTAAATTAAAATTAGTAGTGCCATTTCTTTTAATATCTGTTACTTTTGCCTGATCAATTGCTTACAAATGTATTAGTCGCATATAATTTTTGTAAGACTGTTTTGCAGAGTTAAAATATGATGGAAACTATTTGCCATCTACATTAGAAATTACCGTCACACATACAGAATCCACATTGTAGATAATTCAGGGAACTTTCATTCCGGGTTAGAAAACAGTTTACTATCGACAATCAGTTTAATTTACAAAAGCAGTAAGAAGTCTTAAAAATAACATATTTAATTCGGATTATCCCTCCACATAACCTTGTATACTTCTTTATTTTCAAACATCCATGCATATACACGCACAATATCTTTTTTTCCACTGACCCCGAATGTTGATTTTCTATAAAGACTCATCTTCAACTGATATTTCCCATCTTTGGTTCCATACCAGTTATCAGTTCCTTCATATATCAGTTTCTGCTTCCGTGCCTTCTCTCCTTAAGTCCAAAATTCGTATGAATATATAGACAAAATATCACCACAAAGCTCTAAGAGTAACGATACTCTTTAGATAAATAAACATGTTATTCAATTTAATGTGCTTAGGGTCTAAATAATCTGTTTATCTCTCCGGAGATGCAAGAAAAATGTACTTATGTAATATTCGTTCATATTAAAAAGAATTCATATTAAATCATTTAACTACGCATTTCCAAGGCTAGATCACTCTGCAAGTATGCAGATATTCCTTCCTACCTTTTCATGGTGTTTCTCTTCGCGCAAGTAATAATTACCGCGGAATCGCGACTGCCTTGGAAAGTACAATCATTGTACATCATTTCATAAATTGTCATATATCATATATGAGTTTTTTTCAGCCCTTAATATCTAATAAGCGCGTAAAACATGAAAGGCTATTGCGATGGAGTAAATTAATTTTTAGAAAAAGGAATGTAAAAACCATAAAAAACCATAAAACCATAAAAAAGTTAACTTTAGGTAATTTCCGGTGCTTCTTATGAATGCAAAATACACCTTTCAAAGATGTTGTGGGAACTACGATAGTGTTGGCCTTCACTTTGCCTCCTTCTACAGTTAAAACCTTTCTACACATCGCAGTTTCTATTAATAGCATTCTCTTAACACAAAGAAAATTAATCCTCCGCAAACGGCGCCAGAATGTAGGGCATTCGGTGGTTTATGTAATGTGGCACGCAACTCTATATTCCTTCTCCTTCTGTTCTATTCCCTTTTATGTTTGTTAATTATTTTGCATTCTATTTATTTGTTCTGCAACTCCTGTC
This sequence comes from Ladona fulva, assembly GCA_000376725.2. Lineage (NCBI taxonomy): Eukaryota > Metazoa > Arthropoda > Insecta > Odonata > Libellulidae > Ladona > Ladona fulva. The sequence continues at coordinate 37,707 of KZ308275.1, forward strand.
CCGTTAATAGTAATTTAATTTAGCCATGACTCATAAAATAGGGAAGATGTCCAGCTATTTATGGGCAATCTTACGCTAAGAATCAATTATAAATTATAAACCCTCATCAAAAACAGGAGCATATTACCTGTTTGATTCTTGTTCACTATGCGAGTAGAGAACGTCTCGGTTAAGTGAAATAGACGCTGGAGTATTTTTGTTAAATGCTCTTCAAAGGGATATTTGGCCATTGATGATAGCGTTTCATAAGTAATGAATAACGATCTTTACATTAGTCAATATACGTACGTAATAATTAAAGAATAACTACGTTTACATAATTATCTTTCTATGAAGTTGAAGTTGTACAAACTTGGTAACTTATTTCGGTCTTCAGATCCATTCAACTATAAAAATTTGGCTAAAATATACAATTGTTTTGGAAAAGGTCTAATTTGATCATTCTCATACGTTTTCCATGTGTAAATATGCTGCCATAGATGTAATACCCCAGTTTCCTCACATTGCTACGCTTAATAAAATACCTTCTATTGATAATCTTCGTTCGCCTATTTTAATCATGGATAGTGAGAGTATTTTCACTGTAGCCCTTCCATTCTCCGGATGCCTCCTGAATTCTAAGTTGTGGTAGTTACGAAACGAAGCTTTTACTCTCTCGATGTTTGAATTTGAAGTGAAAGTTTTAGAGTGAAAAGTGCGATATTTTATCAGTACAATTTGACACTTGCTAAATGAGGCTGTAAATTTAGCAAGCATTCTAAAATAGAAATGTCTGACCTACTGATAAAGAAAAAATTTTAAGCGATTGAAATGCATCTCAAGAACCCAACGACTTAGAATCTAAATCTCATCTTAGAAACACTTCTGGCTAGTGATAAGAAGCTTCGATGTAAAAAATCAATTTTCACAAAAAACTTTAATGCAGATATCACCGGCGAAAAAGTTTCGTATACAGGATTTGAGAGCATTGCAATCGGCTCTTCTTAAATTTCAAACCTGGCAACACATACTGGCAATTTTTATATCTACTGTCTTCTGAGTACTTCCACGTATTTGAAAGTTAATCGTTAAGAAAATTATGTGCTTTATAGTTATCGTATAATAATTCCAAGTGAGTGGTTACACGCGCTGAATAAGTTGCTGAGTCTTTGATGGAATCGCCCTGATTCTAAGTCTTGTATCGATAGAGAGTTTATCATCATTAGCTGAATTCACTATCGTAAATTTAACCAGACGTTCGCGTAAATTTGAAAAAAATTACGCTCGATGGACAAGATCTCGTTTTCTGGCTCATTGAGGAAAGAGAAAATTCGTGACCTGAAGAAACACGAGACTATCGTAGCAGTAGTAACCTGCTGAAATGACTAAATTACAAGACTAAAGTCTTATAATTTAGTCAATTCAGCAGGTTTCTTATACAGTATGTGGTAGAATTCGAGATAGCTAACATTCAGTGGTAAAATATTCAGGAAAAGGGTTAACTCCTTTCAACTAATATTCTTTGAACTTGGGCTATGAATTTAAAATATTAGTCCATTTTTGTTACTAAGTAATTTCTAGCCAAGTTTTAGAGGAAGAGGGCCGGCAAGGGAGCTTGAGAAACTTTTGATGGGCCATACCGATTTCTATATTTTCCCCAACCATCATTTATTTTCTTTGCAAAATGCATATTAAATTTTGATGCTTCTTTAATAGCATCGAGAATGACTGGACCTTTACCATAAGTCTTTAGAAAACAATAATAATACATCCGTCAATGTAATATGCATAATAAATTAGTCATCTATGAGTATCGTAGTGGATCCCTTACGTTTGACTCAATCCGATAAAGATTTCATTGCATTTCGCAAACAATAGCTTTCAAGCTATTTAAATGTATCTGTATGCCAACGAAAAATTTGGAAATCACACTTGGGCTTTTACATCTACTGCCTTTTTTCGAACGTTTAAAATTTTGTTTTCGTTTTATCCTCATTCTATTCCTTTCAATACTTTGATATTAAAAAATGAAGACGGGTTTTCCTTTGATGTTTCTTTCTCTGTTTCTACTTACACTCACTCTGAAGTTGATCAGCATCATCATTGATGATAGTTTGGGTGGGATGCGATATTTTCCAGTGTCGATATCGCCCGCAGTAAGAACTCAATTCTACCAATAATAATAACTTCTTTAATAGAAAAAGGGAGACCCCACTTACATCCATTTTAATAATTCATCCATTTACGAACACGAACAACCATTCCCTAACATTAAAATTCCGAATAACCGGGACTTGAACGCGGAACCTTGGAGTTCAGAACGCTTACCACCCCATCACCGCGGCCGAAATTAATGTAATTATCATCACATAAGTCTAACATGGATAAAAAGATGTCTTGCCTGTGTTAACCACGAAATAGTATAGACATGTCATTTTTTGTTGCTGCACCTACATTACCTTGTGTTTATGGTAATAGTAATTACACAATTCAATTTGTCAAGTGTGCACGCCTACTAGCGGCTTTCCTTCTTATATCTTTAACACGAGTATTTTTTCGTTAGCGTTGACCTTGCTCTGGACTCATCCTCGAGCAACAAGAAGACGCTTTCACCTACATTCAATATTTGGACTAAATGTCTACTTAAATGAGGACAATTCCGTACGAGTGAGATGAATTAATGATATAAACAGCACAGTTTCCTAACGAAATCTTCAGTCACTAAAAAGAGTAATTGGTCTCATGGAGTAAGAAAAAAGTACTGCTTAACTTTTACTCTCTAGGTACAGTTCCTCTACTCCTTGAGCTCAAGGTCGAGGTTTTCTGAAACCCAATTAACCCTATCCCATTCCCGTTGAATGTAACTTACCAACGATTGCCTATGAAGAAGGAAATTTTCTGCACGTTTCAGGCGAAAAAATTTCCGCAACACTCATCCTCGCCGTCGAGTTCCACATTTTCAGAAACCCGTACGTCTTCGGTTGCTTGGCGACTAGATGGAAGGACGCCGTCGATTTCGGAGCCGGGGGATAAAAAGGCCGTGAGGAAACTGACAAGCTGGTAACGCAGAGGAATGCAGGTGAGGTTGTGTATAATGTTTGAGAGGCGAAGGAGAAAGAGAATGGGAGAAAGGGAAGCTAGGGTTTGAAGGACGAAGAGTGAAAGGCTTGACAAGTTGAGGTTAGAGGAGGTGGAATCGAAAAGAGGAGCATATCAAATAAATATCAGGCAAGAGAGAAAGAAAGGGAAGATGACAGGAGGAAAAGTGAAAATATGAAAGGAGCTGTAAGGGAGGAAGAAAAAGGAGCTGAGAGGTGGTGTGGGAGAAGATGTTCGGAGATGGAGTGGAATTGAAGTGAACAGAAGAGCGAAAATGGAAAGGGGTTATCCTCCGTATTTACGAGAGCGGGTAATGAAGGCTTCAGGTGCGGCGTAAAAGCGAAAGATGAGGTGGATAAAAAGAGTCACTGCAGCGGGAAATTACGATCTGTAATATGATAATAATTAGGAAGCAGAATTGAAGAGAAAGGTATATTAAGGAGGGGAATGTAATGAGAAAACGCGGATGCAATTTACTTTAAATGAACCCGTTTCCAACTGGGTTCGTTTCATCTAGAAATTAATGGAAAACTATATAAATATTAAAATATATAAAATAATTATAATAAACTCGAAATATATCAATTCCAGATAATTGCAAGGAGCATGTTATTTCATGCGATATTATTGTTTTAATGTTACTCCGTGCCAATTTTATTCCTTGTTCAAGTCGTTGATTTTATTATATTTCTGAAGCATTACATCTTTTACAGTCTCCATGAAGTCTCAGAAAAGCACGCTTCATAAATTTGTACTTGTCATAATATTTTATATGCAGGTTTTCTCTCGGTATTTCTCGTCTCCCCTCCTCTTCGCACTTTATCTTCAGAATATTTTTTCCGAAATGCTACTTCCAGTCGAGTTAACTTTCGTCTGTCATCCCCATCATTCTCATACATTCTGTAAACAAGATCACTGTTCACAAGATCGTAAAATGTCACTCCAGTATCTTTCTGTTGGTACTCATTATCCTTTATGGGAATCAATTCTTCATACAATAATTTACCTCGCAATTTCTGCAGATATGAGATTTAATAAATTGTTTTCCATCGTCACATTGGTCATATAACCTTCTATATTTTCTTTCATTGAGTCTATCATTTGCTGAAATAAATAACTCAATTATCCAATCCCCTAATTCAAACATGATAACATGAAATTCAGGCAAAATTACGGCTGTGAAATTTTAGATTATTTAAGGACATTATTCAAAATTACTTATTTAAAACAACTGGAGTCGGTAAATGCAGAGCCAATATGAAGAGTTCACTCACAGTATCTAATTCGTAGGCCTAGGAGAAATTTACTTTCAATTAATAGTATATTCTAGAGGAAACAACATGAAATAACTCAAATTAAGATGTGGTGTCTTATCCAAGATCAAAATCTCATCAAAGCTGAGACCATATCCATGTCATATTCCCAGCGTAATTCTGTTTTTAAAATAATGAATTAAGATCGTCTTCAATAAGGTTCCCCAAAAACTTCAGAAATTAGGATTAGAAGAAAGAAGTGCCAAATTTATTTAAGCGTGAACTTTTTTAATGGAAATCTCCCTTCAGCTGCCTCTTTCAATGAAAATTACCGTCCATAAAATCAACCCGTCTCGTCGTTCCCTTGGCTCGCCGCCGTTAATTCGTCCTTTATTACCCACTAAGTTCGTTTTTGAAATTTTATAGCTTTTTGTTTATGCGCGCGAGTCATTTTTAGTTATTTCTCAATCTGAAAAATCAGCTTCCTCGAGGAGGAACCGATTTATCATTTTCTCTCAGACGTTGAGTACGTTTTTAAATGCGCGATTATTCATCACGTACCTCATTCGTCTGAAAATTTCTCCATCACGCTTTTATTCTCTTAGCGTCATATTAAATAATTTTATAAAGAATTTTTTTCGGAAACGGAACATGTTTTGTTCAAGGGAAGTTTCCTAGCCAAAGCCTTTCTTCCTAGTGAAAGAAAAGAAATTCTTTTCCACGGAAACCTTTCGAAAGATTGCTTTTTCGTATCTTTTAAATTTTTATCTGATTTTCCCTTTTTATAACGCAAAACACTCTTTGTTGGGAAAGCAGCGAAGGTCAGAGTGTTAACGCTTCAGAATTCTATTTCTTCAGAGAAGAAATTCGGTTTTCCCTCCTACGATTCGCAAGGAGATCAACGAATCTAGGAGCGATTCATACGTTCCGCGACTTTGAAGATAATTAGATTTTCCCGCGCCGACGCGGATCTCTATTTCTATCTTCGCCGAAGAATTAATGAAAGCCGCGATCGATCATAATTGCGATGTTTAATGGAGGAAACGCATCGGATGCGAGCCTTTTCCTGACTGGAAGATGATCGCTTGAGTAGAATTTATACGTGTAGCTAATAAATCTCTCTCACCTTCATCTCCCGGAATCTTAATTAAAAATTCCAATTAAACGCTCGAATCTTAATATTTTCCAGGTTATATAATTTAGTTCATTATATAATTCAGAACGACATGGAAAATTTTTATTGTAGGATATGATACGCGGAATACTCTGCTAAAAGAAACCTACAGCATCAAGGCAATTTTCCTAATGGTTCTCATCCGCTTGCTGTGATGTAGTCTTGAGGATAATAATTTGTTTCTCTCCACTTTACTTATGAGATTCTTAAGGCTCCTATGAAATCAAGAAATATACTAATTTCTATTCGTTCTGATACTTTATGTTCAATTCATATAAAATAAACTCTTCCTCCACCATTATTACATGAGCGACCATCACCATTATTGCATTACGCAACTTTCATATTTGTCATTTCACGCAGAAGAAGCAGAGTGATCATGAATGTGATTTAAAGTGAGAAATTTTATGTGATTTTGAGGATACTGTTAATTTTTAATGTTGAGCATGATACGAAATCTCTCGTTTTGTAGTTTATTTGCGTAATAATGTGCCAAATATCTTGCAAGGACTAATTTATGTTTACTTTATTCTACAAGTTTTAATAAGGAAAGGAAAAAAGGCTCCCTGGTATTTCTCTATGTTAGATAAAAATACATTTTCTGTTTTTGAACATATTTTCATTTTTCTCAAATTTATATACCAATCCGTTCCAATTTAATAAGACAACAACAAATTCTTTAGCAGTCATCAGGTCAATTTCAATTGCTATGCTTGGTAGGAGAGGACGATCATCATGATAATAATGGTCATTTTGACTTTGATGTAAATTAGTGCGCAAAATTCAAACGAAATACACTCATAATATCTCGGCTTACTAGAAACTGTTAATAAATTGTTCGACAGACGAAGATTTTTCCTTCTTCTTCTGATGCCCCTCATATCGGAGATTGGAAATCATCATGGCCAATTCATCTTTCTTTTTCCCTCTTCTAAAAAGTCAGTGGAGTTGCAGTCAAACCACTTTTTCAAATTGTCCATCCAGGAAATTCTTTTTCTACCTCTGCTCCGCTTCCCTTCGATTTTTTCTGGATCCGGGTAAAAATGTGTTGTACGCACTTACAAGTTTGTACGTACGTATAGTCACAAATAGCCAAAACGTATTGGACGATATCCATTGCCAATTGCTGAAAAGAATTTGAAATTTGAAGTTTTTAGCTAAGGATCGCTTGTATATTAGGATTTGGGACTACGTTGGGCTAAGGAGAACAGAAAGAACTACGTTCGTTACCCGAGTTCCAATTATGCATTAAAAAGTTTTCAGATTCCACTAATGTATGGAAATTAAGATGTACTAATTGCAATTGCGGATCAAAACTAAGTAGATCAGAAGATACGACTCCACGATCAGGCACCGAATGTCTGTGAAGCTGCTGGATCAGACAATGCTTACAATTTAGTACAGAGTAGAGGATGACCAAGAGCGAAACACTGTGGATTGCGAGATAAGATGTTGGAGAATATAAGAAATTGATGCGGATGGAGAAGGTAAGCAAGATTTGTAAATATCTCGATAGAGAGAAAGAGAGGAAGTAAGGTAGCGTAAAAGATGATGTAGTCTGAGGAAGAGAATTTAATCTGATCTGAAAGCACGTAGTGCCTTGCGTAGGAGTGAGAAACAATATCGTTTCATATGAAACACGAAAGTCATCAGTCATACAACTTGCTTTTCAAAGAATCGAATTCAGAGAAAGCCATTTTAGCCACGATCATTAAATTCCCTCTCAACAAGTACTGGAACTGTTTATCACAGCACCGAAGCGAAGCCAAAGCCGAATAGAAAAATAAAGCTGCGCATATCTGCTATAAGTGTAGATATTGAGAGAACTGTGGATTCCATCCCATTTCCTCCCTTTGAAGTCCTCAACGAAAAATCTAAAACTGGATATTATTTTATTTTTGGATACGTTTATACCTTCTTCGACTTTTTCAACTTTAATGATGCACATATTATTTCCACCCTGGGGCGTTGTCTAACAAAATGAAATGTGCAAATTACTTGTCCGCGCTTTCATGGTGTTTGAAACTGAATTTAAAATTATTGAAAATAATCATGATTAAATGATAACCAATTCCAAGCATCATTTTCCATAACATTTAACGACAGCAATCGGGCATGATATAGAATTTACAGTTATAAATATTTGATATATTCCTCCGAACTCATCCATGTGTTTAAAGAATTGAAAATACCTATTGCGATTCAATTGTTCTAAAACCTGTTATTTGTAGTTTTATGTGTTCTTGGACCTTAAGGACATTTAAATTCAGAACCTTTCTATCGATGCAAAAATTACTGACCCTACAATTACAAAATCTAATTCTAATTGAAAAATGAGTTACAGCTGTAATTATTGTTTCCCCTCAAATAACTCATGTTTAAAATCAGCAAAATCCTCTAGAGAAAAAAGCCGTATTCATTGTTACTACGTGGAATTTTTCACTAACTCCTACCGAAGATGGCTTTTGTTTTCAAGACCGCCTCTCATAGCATGTCTGGCTTGAACTTCACAAGATAATCAGAATCGACATGGAATTAAGAATTACATCTTCTCAAAGGGAAACGTTAGTCTGAGAATCATTCTTTTCCATCGAAGACGGAAATTGAACGGGGAATATTGCAGAGCGCGTAAGAGGATTGGTCGCCGTAAAGGAAACTCGGTTATTGCTACGACTAAACGTCAAGACAATAAAAGAAGCTATGGAGAAATGCGTGGGAAGAAATGGCAAACAGGAATGATCATGAAGATATGAGACAGAGCCGAGGAGAAATTATGGCAGGAGGATATTCAGCCTATGCTGAAGGGATGTCATTAGGTTCTCGTCTCATGGAAAAGGGAATGGAGCAATAAATACAGAACGGCATAGGTCGCAATATGACAATATCCAGGATATTCAGTCGGGAATATTAGTTGAGATGAGTCGTCCTCAAATAACCGTGGTACGTAATCTTCTTCATTAGTGAGCCCATTTGGAGTTATTGCCCTATCACTGAATGGAAGGCGTCTAATGGGAAAACTTATGGATTTTAGTAAATTACAAGGATTTATAAAAGCCTATGGAAAATTATGATGAATTCTTTCGAATTTTCTTCTTGTCTGTAATTGGTGACTTTTTTGTAATCTTCACTCGATCTTCACGAATCTCATTTTCTCTACGCATTATTAGACACTTTTAGTAGGTTAATTTGATGCTCCTTTCATGAGCAAATCAGGAAAACTTTGTCCATTTCTTTTTTATTTAAAGATGATACTTTCTGATAGTTCTTTTTACCTTGAAGACTTATTGTTCGAGTCAAGTGTGATTTGAAGGAGGAATATTTCTTGCTTATTCATTTGCTTAATTATTGTGGTGGGTTAACAGTATGCGTATTGGGACTAATTTCTTTGCTTTAAGTTGTCATCAAAGCTGAATCTTTTACATATTCTATAAAATTGATCTACTTCGGAGACGGTCTTTACGATTCTTCGTTTGAATAACGAATTAAGTGAAACGAAGAAGATCCCGTAGATTAAGTGAGAATATTCCCATAAAGCTTTGCATTTTTATGCTTCGGAAAGTGTTAACTGCTTACGTTTAGTTAAAGTTTCATTAACGGGCGATTCTAATATTATTCATGTTTAAAAGCTCATTTTTATTCTCTTGTACGTACGTTAGTCTAATTAGAGAAAAAGATTAACATTAATTACGAAATTGGGAGGCAAGGTTTTAATTAAGCTAGTTCCAGAGCAAATTGTACTAAAATGTGGAAAATATTGATAGTAATAACTGAAGTACATATTCAGGTGTAAAGGTTAAGTAGAAGTAGAAAAAAGGTATGAGTTAAACATTCATTTTGAAAAGAGTAACTAGTTGTACAGTTCTAAACGATCCTCTAAAAATTCGACTTTTCAGTGAATTTGCTGATTCAGTGCATTTCAATATTTTATCGTCAATTTTTGTCACTGATAAAGTTTACTTTTGTTTGTAAGTGAGATATTAGCGATTCGTTTTGAATTCTTCATCTGCATAGCATTTAAGGTATAACTGCATATTCTATAAAAAAACCTATTTTTATTGCAGAAACAAAACCAATAACATTACATTTAACAAATCATCCTCGAGACGTCAGAGTAACCCAACTCGGGTTATGCTAAATTTAGATATGAGCTAAACAATCATGTGATGCTTTACTCCGAAAGAATCAAAGCCGAAATCGCCGGCTCCAAAAGGTCCGCGCCGAGTTGGTGGCGCCTATAGGACCGAGGCCAGATGTCTAGATCTTGCTCCACAGTTTTCCAATGAGATCAGCTCTTGAGAAAATTGCGGAGGAATGAGAAATACCCCAGAGTCAAGATTGCCATATCATAATATTTTGGACTTCATTTTCCTGGCCTTGCGAAATTGAAAATTAAATGTCAGCGAGATAATCCCTATCCCTTAATCTTGGACAGAAAATTAAATACTACTATGCTTAATTAATACTACTTTTTGCCATACCGTAGTAACGTTACATGAGAAAGGAGCTTGGTTAGCCTACCATAGTGTATATTGTAGTCTTATCTTCTTCAATATTAGCTTGGAAAGTTAGTGCGCGCTAAATGTAATATAAATTACTTAACGTCATTGTTGAGACTTTTCTCTGTTTGCCCTTAATTACTTTTGTACCCTAAACCGAAAATTCCTTATCTTTAGGTCAAATTTTCTTCTGCGTAAACATCTTTTTCGGCAGAATTTCATTTGAGGTTCACAGCCGTAAGGTTGTGAGGACGTCGTATTGTTTATGTTAGGAATCCGCCGTAAACTGGTGTCTTACTAACTTGCTTTACGAACGAAAGCCACTATTAGCCAATTTGCAGTGTATACCATGCCAGTGCAAAAGATTTCGCGTAAAAACCACATCATGGAGTGTTTGGAAGGAATAAGGTGCAGTTTTTTTCTCTCTTTGAGGTTGTATTTGTGAAAACATAAGCTATGCGGCAGATTAATTTGGTAGAGTGATTGGCTAGTATTTGAATTTAAACTGGTTTTATTTTACCAGACCAAAGTTAAATATCACTCAAATGAATGTGGCATTAGCAATACATCGAAAGTTAATACAGTGTGTTTCGTTTAATCAATATATTTTAACGCGTACATTGTATTGCTTATAAGGTAGTTTTCATGTATGTTATTCTACGAGAATATGTCACCGTAATGCTTACAACGTTTTCCATACCTTTACATTGCTTTTCTTTCATTAACCGCATAATACCTTATCTTCAAAGAGTAAAGTTGTATAGATGTGAGATTTCGGTCACGACTAACACTTTAAGTATAGCTGTAGATTAATTCGATACAGAACTAACTTAGGAGATATTCTATGCCTCCCACCTTGGAGAACGGCGCATTTACACTTTTTCCAATTAACATTAATTAATGTCCGAGCGAGAATTAAATACATTGTGCAACACATTTCATCGTCTCCGGGATTGAGTAATTTCCTCATTCGCCTTGCAAGCAGAAACACCAGCTTAATTGATTGCTTCAAAAAAGGTACGAAACGAAATCTTTCCTATTGTGGGCGATCGAATGGCAGGGCTGATATTACGGTAGTCCGCTTAAGACTCTCCAACGCATAGGAATGGATCATTTATTGCAAATCTCCGAACAAGGTGTACTGCACACGCAAGTCAAAGGTTTCTTTTTCACTCACATACTTGTAGCTGCCTTCGTAATAATCTATGACTTAATATTTCAAGTCAGCATTTAGCGGCAACTCAACACCACAGGTGCGTCGAAGGGGGTTCGAACCCGTGACCTCGTAATAAGAGGCCTAGGGAGGAGAATTTCTTTCCGAGGCAGATTTAGAAAGGTGGTAGAAACATTTGCAGATGGCAAGTACAGCTATTAGGTGGAGGAATGGCAAATGAGTAACGAGCGAGCAAGAGGGAGGTCGTGGAAAAGTTGAGGGAAAAAATTGAAGAATTAGAAACGTGCGAGGGAGGAGAGAAGATGGCGGGGCAATGTCGAAATGCTACCGAGAGAGGGGGCGGTAATAGTGGGTGGATTTTTTAAATGGAGAGGCGTTAGCAAATGGGAAGGAGAAAGGTTGGGGTGTGAGGAAACAATGAAATAGGAAGCATTTGCTGGAGTGAGTATTGGGCGCGTGGTTTATGAACGTGGAATGTGGGAAAGAGAGGTCTTTCCAATTCACTCCCCTACATTCTTTTTCTGCTCGGAACGAAAGTAAAAGTGAAACAGTATCGCTCCGCTCGGGATCCGTATCCATCCAAAAATAAGGACGAAAAGAATTTCGATTTCTAACGGTTTGAAAGGCGTTGATCGTTTGCTAGAGAGGGCGGTGGAAAGGTGGCAAAAAGTGAATTTCCCTCTTCCCCTGAGCTGGCTTCTATAGTGCCGCAACGTTGGGAAAAATTGTTGCTGTCGCTAAAAATTAAAGCACCTGTTGTGTTTAGGCTAGCGCTGGAATCCATAAGTATCTATGCTTATTTTGATCGCCTGCTATTGATTGAAGGTACCTAAACTTATTCTGTCGTTTTCGTTAAAATGTTCGATAAAAGGTATCTTCTCTAAATTCAGATTGAACTATTTCTCTCTCCGTTTAAAGTATTCTCTCCTGGCGGTAAGTCCCTATCTTGGGTGGTATTTTTGAAGTCTGAATGGAAAATTTATTTCCTGCAGTAATTTCTTGATGAATTTAATATTTTTCATTTTTCATTGATAGAGAATAATGTAGTATTTGTACTGTTAATAGTACTTCGAAAACCCAGGTCATTTCGCACGTGGGCCCCCACCGGGAATCGAACCCGGAACTGCTTTCGACAAAGTCGAACGCGTTGCCCTCTTGGCTATCCGGGAGCCCTGAGAACAATGTATTTTCTATCCTTTTTCCTTCAGTCTTGTCCATGGTCGTTATAATATGAAAGCTGCTGAGGCATCAGTGATGGCGAATAATGGCATTCACTTAGGTCCAACTCTTATCGAATGCCGCGAAAGGTATTATTCATTGGGTCATTCCATTTTAAATTATTATTTCCTGTTTTCTTTTGAGTTCTCCAGGAATTTTCGATTCGTGTTTGAAAAATTTATTCCGTTGAATGACTGCGCGATATCAAAAACCCTTTGAAAGTACCATATCACCAGTGAAAATTTTCGTTTCCGAAAAGATCTTTTTCTAAACAAAGTTTAGTAGGGTTCTGCCAAATTTTGTGAGCAAATATGGACAGTTGGTATTAATTAATTTAAAATAGGAAAGAAGCAGTTCGAAAATTCCCAACCTTCTATCATATTTTGAACATCTTTCAGATCATCATTAACTTGCCGCGAGAACGTTTTGTATAGCCAAAATAAAACTTCTAGTTACAGGAGAGGGCAAAGCCTATCACTGTCACGATTATTTAAGTACAAGAATAGGAGTTTCTATATCGGTAATACTTCTATATTTACTTTAATGAAGAAACAAAGCGATTTTCCCTCACTCACTGCCTCGTTACGAACACGCTTAATTACGGCGGGGAGTAAGAAAAAAAGTTGAAAGGCTGCCTTGAAAGGATAGCTTTTATCACAACTCCCCTTTGTCCTTAAGGGTGACGTCATTTAACCAATCAGTGCAGGATGATTACCGTTTCCATCTTTTAGCAGATAAATGTGAACAAAAGTACGATTTGAAGAAAAATGACATTCTAATGAAGAGTCACTGATATCATTATATATCATAACTAAAGGAACGCAGAATGATCTCCCTCCGACTCGTTTATAGACTTCATTTTTAAGGCACGAGCTAATCACAAACTTCTCCCAACAGAATTAGTTTGGAATTAGTCGAGAGGGATTTTTTGTGTTCGTGCTTCAAGGTTGCACGGCGTAATCATCGTAGCCGATATCGTTGCATAAAATTTCCAGGGTCATAATTTTCCTTTCTCATGGTTCTATGTGCTTTCTTATGATATTATATTTACTTAAGTTTGCGTTTGCATTACCTTGAATGTGCATTATTTCGCAGGTCCTTAACAAAGATAGCTACCATCTGATTCGAAGATCTTAAATTATTTTAGAAAATATGAGCAGTGACTCCCCGATCGCAGTTCTCGCTGTGATCTTCTGACGTATATTTTTATTCCAACTTTGTGTCGTTATTTTTACATGATTAACGTACCATATTATGATTCTTAGGCCTATTCGTCTGGGAAGTATAGATATGATATTAAAATGCATAATGACTAATTTTTACCTCCACCTTCACTCAAATAAAATTCGTTGGTACATGCGTTCCATGTGTTCAATGTTCGACAATCCGTTTCCTAATATATGAGACCACTTATTCGCGCTTTATATGGTAGCACTACTCTCACTGAATTATATCGTGATAATACGTTTCTAAGCGAAGGTAGTATTTACCGTTAGTTGTGTAAAAAATTAATACGGATATTTCCGACGCTAATACGGTTGGCAAGCAGCGAAATAGAGCTACCATAACATTACTTCAAACTCTAACTCAAGAAAAGAAAATATGATGTGTGTATTATGTTAATAATTTCATTTCAGCATAACTTAGCTGCGCTGTATTATTATTGTTATTTTTACAGTGCTTCTCCACGCAAGTTTTGACGCACCTTTTTTTCTCTTACACATCATTAATTTACTGATTAAACAGAGTACTATTTCCTGGATATTGAAATTTCTTAACTATACATATATTCCTTAATTATACAATGTCAACCAACATTTGCGGGATATCATTTATTCCTGTCAATCGAAAAAATACAAAAGAAAATAAACCGATAATCGTATTGATTACGTGAAGTCAATGATGGCCAACCACGTTGAAATTTTCTATTAAATATTCTTCGGGATTCAAAGGAAATAAAATAAGAAGAGAAATTTGTAGAGAAAACGCAAAAAAATATAGGTTATAGGAGTAGGTTCAAATAAAACGTAAAATATAAACCAACAATAAGCTTAATATCATTTAGTATTTACTGTAAATATGAATGATAACAATAAATATAAACATCAACAACAGATATTCGCACCGCAAAACAAAAATGTATACAAATAAAAGAGAAAGACAGTATCGCTCCGCTACAATGCTTGGACCTAATCGTATTAACCTTCAAGTTTATTAAAGAAAACTCATGCACAGCCCAGTAATTCTTAATACGATGGGCACGTTTCGTATAAAACTCGCAGAGGCAAGGATTTCGAGGTATTATTACTTACACATATCATTGTAAAAATAAGATAAGCGATCTAAACCTTTCAAAAATATCATACAACCGAAGCAACTACCTCAAAAGAAGTAGAAATACTGGTATATGTTGGACTTCAATTATTTTGAACGAGAATGTCATCCAAACATTCAAGGAGCCAGTTTGATTGTTGTAAATGAGTAACCGAGTTTTTCCCTGAAGCGAAGTACATTCAGTAAGGTGTTCCCTCTGACCTCAGAAAATGTCCTCCCAGTAGTAAATTAACGTTTTTTTTTTGGAAGCTAGAAAGTTCAGCTAAATAGATTACATTTTATAATTCATTTTGCCGTTTGAAATGGTTTGATTGCAATTCATTTTTCGATTATATTAAATTACTATAGCATAGCTCATCGTCGTAAATATTTTCACCTTTCCTCATATTCAATTGCTATTCTTTGCGGCCGTTATTGCTATGTTAAATTTATAGTGGACATCATTGTAAGGAGCAATTAATTGTCTCCTACGTATGGATCTAAAACCACATATTCACGTTCTATTTGTCTGTCTACGGGAATTAACTAAATAAATTTACCGGTTGAAATACAAATAAATTTAAGTAGCTTAGGTATAATCATAACCGTGACTCTTGAGAAATCATCAAACAATTAAAATGTATGCCTCTTTTCTCCTCGAAAATGACACCTTTGGAGCGCAGAAACGAATCACGTTTGTTCCAATAGATGGCTGTCGAAAGAGATGGCGAAATTAAAGAACACGATATTAGAAAGTGACAGCGGGAACGCTTATCCAATAATTTTTTCTTCCCAGAAGAGCGATCGATGAAAAACGCAACCAGAGGATCCGTGCGAGATCGTTCCGTTCGGTTTGTGATTTAATCAGCGGGTGACGCCACGGACCGCGACCTTCCGTAAATCACTTAACGCCTCCGGGGTCAATCGGCTTAAGACTATCGCAATCCACGAGTTATCCGGTCTCATTCCGATTTTGAATACTTGAATTCCGAAAACGACGGCCTGGACCTGGATGGCAATTCAATAGTAGGTACGCTGGAGTGGAGCCAAGATTCATTGCCGAAGGAGAACGGCATTCTCGGGACAGTTCGTTTTGTGTACCATTCATCCTCGCGAGGCCTTCTATTTCCTTGCCCGTTTCGCTCCTGCTATTGTGAAGTTTCCCCATTTACGCAAATGCACACGTTTTACCTTCGACTAGTCCCTAATTCTCTGCTCCATACACTACCATAGCCGTTTCATTCTATATTTTACGCATGATTTTGCATAGAATATTATAGTTTTTCTCTCATCAGAAGATTTTTGGGCCTCCGGATAGCCATGTCGGTAACGCGTTATACTTGGTAAAGCAATCCCGGGTTCTATTCCCGGTGGGGACTCATGTGCGAAATGATCTTAGCTGTTGAAGTACATTAAAATTAATACTTACTAGAAGATTTTCAGCGGAAAGGTAAAAAATAATGCCCCAAGTGAGGATCAAAACTGAAGATTATGAAACTTACACGCTGCCTACTGCGCTACTAAGGCACGTGATAAAGGCAGGACCAGCCTGTGAGACGAGTGAACCGGGGCTCTGGGTGCCAAGGCTTGGGGGTCACATGTCGTTAATCTGACATGTTAATGGGGTGCAGAATTTGGTAGAGTTGCTCACTGTATAGATAAATCCCAGGTTAAAAGCTTTCCTTAGAATTAAACTCAACTAGCATAAGTATTCAAGCAATAATAAAAGTTATGCGAACTAGGAGGTTTCCTAGAAGTTTTTACTGTTAATTTCAAATGAGATATTTCATAAATTATTCAATCGCTAACGATAATCAAAGCCGATTCTTAAAATGCACGTTATTTCTATAAGTCATTCTACTTCTTGAATCGGCCATGTTTAAGCTATTTTGTTACTTTAAGACGAAATATAAAGTTTGAATAAATTACAAAATATACAGTTATGGTTGAGTATGGATATGGCTGAGTTCTCGGAAGTTTTCCAGTTCGAGAATTCACGGTTTTAAAATTTTTGATGGACGGCTTTCAAAACGGCGACTTAGTGACCATTTAAATTTTCGACAGCTGAAACTTATGGTGCTGAAAGGAGTGGTTTTGTAAAAATGTACTACATATTCCTAACCTAATCAATGAAACGTCCATCTTTTAAGTTAATAAATTGTGCATGCCTGCTACCATTATTACAAAACACAATTACTCTTTTGCATTGAAAATTCCATGATAGCCTTTCTAACTTCAACGCTCCTACCCTCAAAGTTGCTACTCTCGAATAATTATCGTTCCAAATCTTCGTATTCTTGGCACATTAAGTTTCCTTTGAGACACTCGGTTGGTAATGCTGCTTCTTTTTCTTTAATTAAATGCATAAACATGGAATTTATTGTTTGACTAATGTTTGTGAATAAGTGATGAAAACGGATAGCTCACATGCTTGATTTTAGAAAAAGAAATGACAGAGAAAAAATATTACGCATCCGGAACTCGAATCCAGATCTCTGACTTGCCGGACGGGCAATTGAGCTACCACGAAATACCAATCTGCTTTATGTGGCATTGATTGGATTTGATATGTATGAGTGATGGGAGGATCTATCCTTAAGATTATCTCAAAGAAGTTTACTATTTCAGAACCAGCGCGTGTATATTATACCTATCGTTATTGTTTTGTTTTGAATGACGATCGTATTTGTGCAACACTTTAGCTAATTGATTAAATTTCATTCTCTCAAGCATACCTGTTCTTAATTTATTTATTACACCATCATCAGTGACAACATGGAAGTTAGGGTCCTCTCGGCAAAATCGCCTTTTCATTAATCAATTCATCAATTTTGATTCGTTTCTGCTAGTCATGTTCGTTGATTTGCTTACTCAGGTTCACCATTCATCGTTATTTCTTGGATTGTTTGTTTTTCAACTGCATGAACTGAAATATAGCCCATTTTCCCTTTCATTTATTCATCGGGAAATTTGGTGTGTCATATTGAAGAGGGGACTGTCAGCTGAATGACAATCCAGTAAGAAATGGTCATAATATTGATTTAATTTTCTCTTCTATTACAGTACAAGCAATTCGTTCAATTAGCGTAGGATATCAGTGCTACTTATAGAATCTCATTTATCTGGCCAGGCGGG
Organism: Ladona fulva; assembly: GCA_000376725.2. Taxonomy (NCBI): domain Eukaryota; kingdom Metazoa; phylum Arthropoda; class Insecta; order Odonata; family Libellulidae; genus Ladona; species Ladona fulva. Next base: position 55,548 of record KZ308275.1, read on the forward strand.
ATAAAAATGTTCCGGTTTCCGTAGTTACACAATAAACATAGCATTCTTGTTCCATCGTGATGATCAGGATTGATATTGGTCTAAATTTAGAATGTGGTGGTAGAAAATATCGATTTAATGTTTCGGCAAGAAACAACTCTTAGTTCTCGTTGTACGTTGTATCGCTTGGCTATTTTTGAAAAGCAATTACTGTGATAAGCACGCTATTTGATGAATGACTTAGTATTTTCGTCCTTAAACGACGATTAAAATCGCCAGATCTTCGCCGTGTTTACTGATGGGACGCGGAGATCTCTCGGTAACATATTCACTTTGTGTGCAGACATATCTGGTACAGCACTACTGTCTTCGGTGCGAAAGTCAGACCTTGTGATATATTCGCGGATTTTGCAAGCGTAACTGGGTTCTGGCACAAGGTTTTATCCAACTGTGGCTATTTTTTCCCACTGGCTGCTCCTTTGGTTTTTTACGGCTAATAAGTGCGGAGGAAGCTATATAGGACGTTTCTCGGCAATGATTAGATCAGTTTGAAAGTATCGGAATGATTTATAATAAAAGGATTTATTTCTTTCTCCTGCTTCGCATAATTTATCCTACTCAAAACGTCGTTCTCGAAACGTTCAAATATATATTATGAATAGTCTCAATGACAATATAATGGTATTGTGGAAACATTTGAGGTTAAATTTAAAAGTAGAGACGAGAAACAAGAGCAAAAGTAATCAATCCGTAATCAGATATTTAGCGAGTAGTTATTCGCCATTATAGCACAATTTTACTACAGAAAAACCGGCTTTTACAAATAACTAGTTTATCAATGATTAAATTAGTGAATGTTAAATCCAGAAATGAAACAGAGGGGTGCAATACAAAAATTGAGTTTGGATGAAATTTAATTTTTAAAAGTTATTAAGGTAAAGAGTATGTTGAGTCGTGGGCTTTTTATCTTTCAGTAAAAAACCGACATGATAATTCCATTATTTTTCTGTAAAAAGCATTTCCTACTTCCTAAAGTAGTACTTAAAACAGATTTTACTGATAGACATAGCTAACTCACCGCATTGCTACAAATAATATTCATCGTTCATTGTTCTTTTTGATGTAAATATTAAATTATGGTAATTTACCATCACTGTTAATAGCCAGTATGCTGAGAAGGTGCAAAATTACCTCAGCTGTCGAGGCACCTATCAAAAAACTACTACTACTACTACTACGAAAAACACAAAATTAGAAGTATATAATGTAAATTACGATTTGTCCAGATTAAACAACATGTACACTGTGCTGCCATTAACAAATTTTCAAATAATTCATTACATTATAGTAAAAAAACAAGATTAAATTAAATAAGCTTAATTATTTTTCATTCATGTAATACAATTTTGACAAGCTTAATATGATTAACATGTGCCTGCTAATTGTATTAGAATATCGAGATCATTATTGTGGCGAGGAAATGTGAATTTTTATGTATTATTATCCTTATGCCAAAAATAGTTCTCTTGTAGAATTTCTCAAAAGAAGCTCTGAAAAATCACGGAATGTGTAAAAGATAAAAATCTAAAAGATGCATTTTTCTAGAAAGGTTTGTTCCGAGCGGAGATATCTTAGTCATCTCACAAAGTTGTAATCAGTATATCCTCTCCAGAAACCCTCAATTTCGCCAATATCTACAATTTAAAATCCTATCGATTGGTTCTCATTCTAATTGTAAGACTCGAGCAGATAACGAACGACCACATCAACCACGGAAAAGGCGCTCGAAGTGATTCATTCCTCGCTCTCAAAACTGTTTCATTTCAGAGGTTGAAATCTGGCGAGATAGATCAGGTGCCGCATGACACCATTAACGCTCCTGACAGGTGGCGCTGCCACGTCGGGAAAATTATGGCCAATGAGAGTCAAATGATCTGTTCGTATCAGAACGTCATAAATTCTTGCTCTAGCTATTTTCTCTCTTTCTCTCCCCAAAGAGATAAAGATATATATCGTCGCTCGTTTCTGCTTTGCTATTCTCCGCTCGATTTGCTTCAAATAAAATGGCCACCAGTTTGGTTCGTGACTTAGCGGAGGTTTATGCACTTGTTTACGACGAGAGGATATTTCCCTCCCAAAACGCCGACATTATCAGTTATGACTACGATATCTTTTAAAATTTTGCGCGTAGAATATGTCCGAAATCGGGCTGTGTTTGCAGAAGATGCGACAGAATATTCGATTTACGACGGTAATTTCGTAGGCTCTCATCTCCAGCCTCTCTCTTAATTCGTCTTTTCAGGCCATCCTTAAACGACTGCCACTTCTTTAATGTTTGGCATTTGCACGATCAATTTCTCCCTTGACCTTAAGTGTTAATTTTATGTAAATGGTAATCAATTAAGTGTATTCAGCATTTGCATTTCGCATGGCTATTAAATAGCATGAAGTAGTGATCATGTATGAAACAGTTCGCGCATCCATTCTCGTAGTAAGGGAAAATGTTTTAATTTTCCTATCGATTTCGGGAATTTTTTTATTTAATGCTATCAATAATGCTACCTGGGAGAGGATAGGATATTGTTGACTTCCTTAAATCAAAATAACGCAATAGTTTTGTATCACGATGTTTACCCCAAACTTTTACTTAAGAAATATGTTAACATAACACATATCTCTCGACGGAAAAATACCTAGCGACCTCACATAAGAACACTTCACCAAGAGGAATTTTCACTCAGAGAAATTATTCTCTATTCTCTAAAACTATTTTCTAAAATATTTTTCACCCTTGTCTCCGAAGGATATTTCTACCATGGACATCCTACCCTAGGATATTTCAAAAAAGATTTAGTAACCCAACCCCCTAGTAACACTCATAGTAAGTAATATATATTAAGTTTGTAGATATTATTTTCACGACATCACAATGACTTCACTTTAGTTGCTCCTCAGGGCACGGCACATACGAACCATTTCTAAATTCCTTTTGGTAGATATCTCTTAGATAATAATGCTTAGGTCTTTATCATAATTTAAGGTTTAGATGTAAGAAGAGACTTTGTAGTTCCAATTTCGCCCAAATTATGTCGTTGTATTTTTCTAGGTAAAATTCTCCTCGGTTAGTGGTCCTTGAGTGAATTCCCTATTTGGTAAAAGAGCCAATTAGGTTTTAATGTTAATTGATGACTAGATACCATTGAGCGTCCTTAATTGCTCAATCTTGTGGTAACGATGAAGTCGTAGCCAATAAGTTTTTAATTCTGTAATCAATCAAAATGTCATGTTGATTAAATGATCGCGATTCATCTCGTTTCTCTCTAAATAAAAGAACCCATCTGATGACTGACCCATCTTATATAGATGCATAGATGCGAGAAAAAGTTGGCAAATGGGCTTACGCTATGAGTATGTTTTTGTGTTTGCTCATATGACAATTGTTCAGTGCTTCAAAGATAACAATAGGCCTGGGGGGATGGTACCAAAAATAGTCTAGTAAAATAGTAGTTCATTTGACACTACGATTTATGCTTTTATTCAAAAGTATATCTATAGAATTGCTCTATAGAGTACGCTATGAAATTTGGTTTTATTAATGATCGATCACACTCAGTTTTATTCATAAAAATCAAGGTCGAAATGTTAATTAAACGATTTTTTCGGCATATTTTAAAGAATTTTAGTTTGAAAATGGCAAATAGGAAAACTTATGGATACATTTTGCCTCTGGATTTTTATTCGTTGGATTTATTCATTCTGCGCCACGAGTTTCGTAAATCATGAGTAAAACATTAAATTTTAGAATACATAAATATTAATTGCATTATCATTAGATTTCTTTTTCGTCGGCTTTAATGTTTCTACGATAGATGATCTATAATTTCTTAACACGAATATTTAGAAACTAAGCGGTATTACGTAAAACGAAGGTCGGAATTTCTTGCTAATTACGTCTGAATTGCCTCAATATTACAAAAACCGTTCATCGAGAAGACAAACACTAAAAGGAATTCTGTTTCCGGAAAGTTGGAAATCCCTAGAAACCTATTTTCGTTCTGTTTATTCTTGCTGGTTCTCGCAAGCATTTTCGAAGAGGTAAATTTGGCATTGAATATGCATATAAACAGTTCCTTAAATGTGTACACCGGTTTCATCTGTGCGATACAGGAGCCAATTTTCTTCTTTAGAATTTTTCACGGAATTTCATCCTGTTAAAGTATAATTTTTGAAAAAAATGAGTTATGTATGACCAGTATGCGTGAACTTGAGAGATTACCAAAACTTGATGATGAACGTCTGTGAATTGAAAGAAGGTACGTTACCATTGTAATACGGATTTCTTACATTGTTTTCGACATGTAGAAATTTTTGGTAATACTAATGATGAAAATACCAATTTACCGTAAATATCAGTTAATGATAATTTCGAGTTAATCGATATTGTAAAGATTTTGACTAGGCAAAAATTATTTTTTCTTGGAACAGCTTACAATAATTTTTGGTTGATGAATTAATTTCTGCAATGGTTGTGGTAGTTATTACTTGCATCATTCATTATTCGCACTAAATTCTCCCGTTCTTAATGTTTTTATTAACTTTTTGCATAGTGAAACATAATCCGCGATAAGGACGTTTTCTTATTTCCAATAATTTGCTTCTCGCAGATAAAATTAAAACTATCTCAGTTACTTCAAAATAATTATGTTTTGTTAAATTCAATTCTGTGTTATTTGCCAAAAGTTTTTACTGAACGTTAAAAAAGTTGTTGTATAATTTCTTGTAATAGTTCTGAAGTACTCTTTTCAGAGATACGAAATAAGTTTATTCATCTTTTAAATTATCTCTCTCGGTTTAAAGATTCTCTTCTGGGATGATATCTGCCCAAAATATTAAAACATGAAAGTAAATAGTATTATTAAATTATAAAATTGAAATTAAATCTACGGAGGTAGCCGTGATATTGTGGAAATTCATGATATTGCAATTGCTGCGGAATAAAGTAAATATCTGTGCAATGTAAAATTGAAATTGTTATAGTATGCCGTAGGAAACCTTTTTTGATTTTCTTATTAAGCAATTATCATGCGATTATTTTGCCTTACTTTGCTCGTGATAAGCCATGAACACTTCTACTTGGGTGAAGTCTTGTTATGTATTTTCCATTAAATTCACTCCTCGTTTTCTATTGGTTCAGGATATTAACCTTTCATATCCGTGGCGTAGATGAAATCTAGAACTTGCAAAATTGGCTTCCGCAAATATATAATGCTTTCGATGAAGCATATCCTGCTTCTCAATCTTAACTCCGACTAAAGCGGTGGTGACCGATTGGCCCATGTCTAATTCTCCAAGCAGAAAATTAATAATATGCTCTGGTTTATTTATTGCTAGCTGATATAGGAGCTGTAGAATCTCGTGGAGCCAGTTAACCGAGGAAATGGATGTTATCGTTCTTAACGGATAGAGTTTCACTCAGGCAATTCGTTGGCATCCTTATCGATATTTCTTCTGCAATTATTTTTAGTTGAAAAGGCTTATGCTAAATTATCTACTTTAACTGCATAATGTATTTTACCCACCTTTATTCCTCAAGAATTAAAAACCCTAAAATAAAACTCTTTTGGAAACGTGAAGCAAAAGGCCGTTATGGAACTTTCTTTTATTTAATCTTCCTTGGCACCGTTTTGTTATGCAATTTTTGTATTTTTATTTAAACCGTTATGCTTTTTTCGTGTAATTATTGAAGTATAATATTTCAACCTTGTAAATTGTTTTAAGTTTGTTATATTATCTATTAGCGATGAAGTAGTTTGAAGTGGCAATAATATTGATAATCTATAACGTACACACTAATTCGGAGAGGTTCTTGTGATCTCCTTTAACGTCAAGTGAAATTATGATTATTAAATTTATCCACTTAATGTTTTTGGAGTTTGATCATTCTCTTGCTTTTTATTTGGTCGTAATTTAAACTATTCCATGTTTCTGCTTATGGTTTATTTATTATGTAAACGATACACAGCATTTATTACTCCTTGCCACAGATTTATTTACAGAGAAACCGATTCCGACAATTTTTTGTCTTCTTATAATAGCTACACTATTCGTAAGTTCATTTACGCTTTGAACCAGAAATGCAAGTAGGTAGCGAAGGGATTCGGCGCAAGAATTCGCAGCAACACAATCATCAAGTCTATAACGCCAATCATTGACTCCATAAGCACCTATTCTCGGCTAAATTGGATGAATATAGTCTCTGCAATTCCAGAAATGCGATCCCCATTAATGGAACCACTTCATCAATCAGAGTTCTTCTGTATTCCCATCATTGCATGCTTTAATTCTGTCAGCATAGAATCTCCCCGTAGATATCTCCTCAAAATTAGCCCCATTCGGTCACCTCCTTCCCTTTTGCTTTTCCTCATGCCGCCGTACTTTAGTTGGGAGAGACTTATGGTCCTGCACGATACCACTTGAGCTGGCCCCCGATCACGATATCTCTAGTATGCTTCGCCGATCGGCACTTGTTTGAAAGAGAAGGTTTTGGCGCAGGGGCGCTGTTGCTTCGGTGGGAGACGGGAAAGGTACGAGAAAAGTGGGTCGAACGCCGTGGAGAGAAATATAAGGAGAAGGGGAAAGAAAGGGAGGTGAATGGTTGGGGAAGGGCTACGGTTCCGATACCAGCTCTCGGTGCGATATCGGTCGTTCCACTCCGATACGGCATCTAAACAGTGATTACAGCGCCCTTAGCGGAGGAAAAAATAACCTCCACCGAGAAGACTAACATTTTTTAGTTTCTCCAATTCTTTTATTTGATGGGACGAATTAATTCGTTCCCTAATTCAACAGATAGTCACTGAAAATACGAAAGAAAGGTTTCAGTTGCAGACAAGAAATTATATTCGTTAGGTATAATTTATGGCCGAAAATTTGTAGCTGACTGTGCGCGCATACATAGAAGAGAATCTATTTAAAAAAATTCAGTGCACGTAACCCTTATGGATTTTCTTTTGGAAGAAGCACCTGAACATCCGGAGTTTATATTCATTCAAATGCAACAGGTGAATTCCACTATCCAAATAAAATGAAAAAGTGAAGTATGTTAGACCTGGGACCTGCATTTCTTATTTAATATGTCACTTAATTCCTCCGTTAAGGACAAGAAAAAATTGGTAGTATAGATATATTTGTTAAATATTATGATTAATACAGCGCTAATCGGTCTCCTTTTCACCCTCCTTAAAAATCATCAACCTTCTGCATGAAGTGTAGATTTTGTCTCTTGAAAGTAAGCCAAAGGAACTGATTGTGGTCGTTCAGGGAAGTAGTACGGTCATATTTATTATCTATGATATTTAATATTCTTTCTATGAAATTCCGAAGTATATATACCAAGAAATAAAATTGTAACCCACTTTAATTTTTAAGGCAGACATTAGATTATCAACACGGGTCATTTTTCAACACTTAAATCTTTTAAATTCAAAAATACAAATTTTTCTTTCACTGTAATCCAATCTCTACAATTGATAATTCCTTTATTGTCTTCCCAGTGAACGAGGCCCTGCCTTTAATTTCCAGAAAAAAAACCGCAACATTTTCGTTCAAAATTCTTCCAAATATGGTTTTTGGATCCATTGTTGTGCTTTGCCATTTGAGATCACACACTTTTAAGAGGTTTCCAATACAGCACTATTTTTACCAACGAAATCCATTCACGTTTACTTCACCTATTTTATATCCACATCATCAATCTGTATGTACATGTATAGCGCCGACCCTATTATAGGTTAAAGAAGTTTCCTTCGTTCTTTTGTTCCCCTAATCTAATTATAGCAACCGTCAACCATTGATCTAAATTTTATCTCATCTGTTATGCATTTGTTCCTCATAGAGTCGCCTTCCGATTAATGTTAATGAGGTGACACAGCTGTTTACGTATCTGGAACCGAATGGCAACAAATAACAGTGACCTCTTAACGCGGAATATCCCTTATGTAACTCACAGGAAAGGTGAGATGCATTTCAGAATCCTATTCTAGTGCAGAATAGGAAGTTTATTGTGCAGGAAGAATGCAGTTTAAAGAATTGTCATGTGCTATATGGTCCGTTCATGCTTTTCTTGTTTATCTTTTTCCTTCGTCAAAGCATAAAATATTAGGTATGATAATTAGTTATTCTCAGAAACGTACTGAAAGAAAAACATTTCAATTCGTCGACTGATGAATGTGCCATCGTATCCGTGCTTTCATTTTATCCTGCCTACGAAGTGACTCAAGAACTAAATTCGTCAAAAACCTAGTAAAGACTTACTTCCCACTAAGTTATTGAAATTCGATAAATACGCTAATGAATGCACTTATCCCCGGTGTGTTATGCAGCCACCACCTTAAGGTTTGAAAAGACATATCTCATTACGACCCCTGTCAGCCTAACAATTGCATTGTGTCTTATTTTTTTATGGGCGTTTCACTCTACATACCACACTATGCAAGGGATTCGGCCGAGTAAAAACTGTAGCGACACACATTTTTCCCATTTAAACGAAGATATATGCGTCCTTGATCTATCAAATTACGGTTTTAATCCAAGAAGAATTTACAGTCGTATCGCCGTGCCGTGTAACCAGCTGCCCACTTTCCCGCGTACCCTTATAAGAGGTATTGCATTCGATTTTATTGCCTATGCAATAAATGTCAGTTGAGCTATGAAGTTGGAAACTTAAAGGGTTCCGGTGCCTTGAGAAAACAGCGAGTAAACGTCTGAAGGTTTAGGGGTGGAAATTTTGCAATCATATTCTAGCTTCACTTGTCTTAAATTGCGAACACAGGGATAATAAAACTCCAGCATCCCATTATCGTAAAAATCGTTGCTTCTACAGGGAAATATTGGGTCAGAAATGAGTCAGAGCAATTGGAAGATATCTGTAGGCATCAGACAAGGAAGTTTCTCCGGGACATCAGCATTTGATCGAACAATTGAAAAAAATTGTCATAAGTACAGAAAGGCATGAGTTCCATTCGTTATAACCGTGATTACTGTATTAATCCCTCGCCTTTTCAAATAGACATCCGAAATTATTTGAGTAACTGAAGAATGAGGTTTCAATAGAGTGTGTTAGTATCTCTTAATTCCCTATGAGATAGGATGTTTAACATATATCTAGTAACATAGCAATGTCGTCTAAGGAATGCACTGTCTAAGGAATAATAGAAAATAACATTTTTTTATTTCATTGAATTGTCTTAAAGTTACAGTAGCTCAGAAAGCTAATGATGTTCTTCATTATTGTTTCTTAGGTGGCTCCAAGAATAGAGCTTCGCAGAATGGTTGGAGCAAACTTCGGGAGAAGTAAAGGTAATTACCGTAAGATTTTCTTAATTTCAATGTCTTATTGGTTCGTATTTTTGTTACGTACAGCTTAATGGTATTACTTTCGACTACTTCATTCATTCTCTCTCACACGTATTAATAAAAGTACTTGCGATGATACACTGTATAATACGCATTAGCGAGAAAATAGAGTAATTTCTGAAGTATAAGCATAGGAGAATGTAAGACAATATCTTTATATTTGCTTCGGTAAGCTTTTATCTCTTTTAAAAGAAAGATTTTGTTTGATTTGATTTCAAAGACACATAGTCTTTACTGATATTAAACAAAATATTAATCCTTTAAGATGATACTGGCCAAAAGAAAAACCGTCAGATTTTTATGTGCACTTCAGCGTTCTTAAAGTTTTATATATTTATTGAAACTATTTTTTGATTTAGCCTTTTCTCTTGTTCTTTTTATGCTTCGTGACTTCGCACTTAAAATCTCTTAGATACAGCTTTATGATAGAAAACATTTATGTAACTAAGATGATTTTAAAGATGGAGCCATGAACTGCCTACTATGATAATTTATATTTGACAGGTAATTAGAGAATCTTACGATTTATTTCTACCCTTATGAGAGAAGGAAACTACCCGGTATGTATAGATTTACGTTAAATAGACATGAGGGACAATGGATTTTTTGTGGCAGGGAGGCTGGAAATGTTTGGGAAATGAAATATTTCACAATCATTAAGTCAAAGTCATTGATCGCAAAAATTACCATATGTTAAATTACCATACGTGTGGAGACTGTCAAGGAGGGGAAGATAGAAGTGTATTTCAGTCGTGACCAAAGGGTTGAAGAACAAACAGCAAACATTAATACAGGACTGAGAGAAATGATAATCGTGTATGTTCCATGTAGTCTTGAATTGTCTAATTCAATCTGTGATGAGTTTAGTGAAGATGTTGCTTACATTTACAATGAAATTTCGTCCTTTACTTATTATTAACATGCATAATAAAGGATATCCGTTTTTTGTTTTCTGTCTGAAGTCATTAATGTGGAAAAAATTCGTAATTTACTCTGTTTGGAACGTAAATAGTATGATTCGTTATTATTTATTCCTTTTATGTAAATTCTGCATATTTATGGCAAAGTAGTCTTTATTTAAAATTTTATCATGTCGTATATTTGAGGTTTAGTCAGTGGTATTCTCTCATAAAGAAAGTAGTTTTTCTCTAAACAGCCCTTATATTTTAGATAATACTGTAGTAGTCATTGACCATTTTATGTTTGAATCAAAGAGATATCATAAATAATAGTGGCGGATAGCGACACTTCTCATTTTTTTCCAGATAGTACTGTTTACACGTCAGTAGAAATAAATTTATCCTCTCCCGTAAAATCTTGTCAAGCAAGACTTAACATTCATAGTAAGCTTTAGCAACCTTGTCATGCGAGTCCCAAAAATGGCCCGGGTTTTTAAATAGCTCCGCTTCACCTGCCACAGATATGTGTAAGTCCAAGATACGATTCGAAAGCATAAGACTTGACAGACCTTACACCAAATCCTCACATTTCTCAAAGGGTAGGTTGAGAACTTTAATCTTAAAAGAAACTATTCGTTACCTTTTTCTAACGAAAAGAAATTAAGTGGAAGATAACGAGACACGTGTCGAAAAACCACGAGCTTTCTACGTGCCAGAAATGGAGAAAAAATTAGTTCACCTGCTTGCTGATTCAAAAACGGTCTCATTGACTTCCCAACTTTCCAAGTATTATTTCTCGGTAGAGATTACGTCCTGTCGAAAATCGTTCCCGTTCCAAGCACCGATTTCCACCTATCCAGCGGCGCTTGTATTTCGACGGATGCCGTGCGATACATATGCGTTTGATGGTATGCATATTTATCTAATGTTAAAATTCAGAAGTGAGTGATGATCTCTGTTAGTTTATGAGAATTTCCTTGGCTGATCTCGCTTTATACTACCATGAATAATATAATGAGAGAAAACTGGGAAACTGGATGCCATGGAAATCAAATCAAAAGACACCAGAGAAAACTTGGAATAATATAATGTTGGAATAATATAAGTTTATTGAATTGTTCCTATTTTTTGCCTTCAAAGCTGATTGGGTAATTATATCCCTAGTTCCTCTAGTTCTCATATTTTTGTCTCACTCATGACATCCTTCAGAGTCACTGATGCACCTAAACTTTATAATTTCCACATTATCAAAGAAATGATCGGGAAATCTCTGAATCTGACGAAATACGAAAGATATTATGGCTACTAAGCCACTCCTGATCTCATTGAAACATTCGTGGAGATAATTTATGTTGATCCTTTACAATTCATACCCATTTATTAATTACCATTTCAATCATTTTGGATAACGCAAGATATAAAAAAACTCTCTACATGTTTATTCGATTCTAGATTGTAATTTTCGTTTTTCTAACCAGTTTTGTAGTCTGCAGGCATGGTTAGAATAGAATGACACCATTGAGATGTGATTGTATCTACATTCGATTTGAATATGTTAGTCACATAGAGTATTCAAATGTTGCATAACTGTTATTTATTCTTTTTCCTTTCACCAAAATTCTCAAAGAAATATTCAAAGACGTCTTATGAAAATTGTATGACTTAGTATTTTTGGATTATTTGAAAATCGATCGCCCAGTATATAAATTTTCTTCTACCAATATACGCTATGTTCATAAATTTAACTGCGATTGGTTTTCTTTGTACATACGATGTAAAATCTTCCTCTGTTCGTATTTTATTTATATGCACCGAGTCCTCAAATAGTGCTGAAAGTTTAATGCAGGTTTATGATTACGGTTACTGTTAGCAACAAACAAGGAAAAGTCAAATATGGTGATGAAACTTTTAAGCTGGAGATTTCCTTGTAGCATTGGTTTCTGAGTGCGTATTTTACCGTTGTTAAGACAAGAATGAGATTTTGCAGCAGCAAATGGCTGATGGCCAAATCATTAGCTTTATTTCTGTAACTAGATTAAACTGTTAGAACCTAACCAGGTTCGCTTTGGTGTTTTATATCAATTCGTAACGATACAGTTCCTATTATTTATGCCTTAACCTCGCTGACACAGAATTTTGTTGAAATTGAAAATGAAACTGACCACATCTTCCGTTGAAAAATAAGTCAACACCGTATATCTTCCCCGCTAAAAATCTTTACTTTTATTTTTCGATCCAGCTGTTCGCATCACACCTGCACTGTAGTCGCTGCTTTTTTCTGGTTGAGTATTTAATTTATCAAAGCTAATAAAGGAATGCTTTGTTTCCATGCTTCAGCATTCGTTTAGTATTTCCTGTATTATCATATCGATCACCAATTTTTTCCACATTTCATGCTAAGTATGCAACGAAATGTTCTCATAGCTACTATTTGTGGTTCGCAAAAGTTCTTGGTTTAGGAAACATAACGGGAAATTCTCTGTATACGAGACGTTTCCCTATAGTCCACTTCTTACAGCTGCATTATGCGACGCAATGTTCTTCCTCCTTCGAAAAGGCAAGATTAAATATTCCCCTGGAGCATTTAAAAGAAGGTTTGCCCTTTCCAGAATTACCGTACGCTTTCCTCTCTCTCTCTCTCTGCGTCCCTCGAAAAAGACCGTTGTTACCTCACGCTCTCGTGCGCTCTTTCTTCCTGCTTGCCGTTTTGCCCACCCAACATCTCCCTCGTAGCATGAAAGTGAAAGCAGCTGGCCGTGGCCCATTTTCTTCGGAGAAAAATGTCTCTTAGCACGTGTGGAAAGCTTGTAAAAAATAAAAGTGCTTCGCGTTGGCGGCTTTTCGGTGATCGATCTCAAGTCTCCAGAACGGGAGTATCCTCGTGATGTTTGTGTTATTGTCGTTTTCGTTTCGCAGCCGAACTTTCGTTAGTTTCCGCGAGGAAATGAAGCGCTGGACGTCTTAAAAGTTAATGAGTTCTCAAGCGGTCTTTGGTCGGTTCAGTGGAAAGATCGTAAATTGGCGCGAATTTATGAAGTTGTGTACTGCCATTTGTCAACCCGAGAAGCGGAAGAAAGATTGTTACTGTTTGGTAGAAAAATATCTCTGTGTAGTCTTTTGTTTGCTGAACATTGAGTTTAAAGTAGAAGCAACTGGTGCAAGAGTTATTTCGATACTTATTGCATGAAGTACAATGTCATCCTTTCAAAACCTGAATTTTAGTAAGGTATGATTCTGCATTTTTTTGAGAATCAAAGCGAAGTGTGGAAGTAGTGTATCATTGACTCTCGAAACAATTGAGAATGACTTTCATTGTAGTCACCTGAAACTGATTGCGGTTTTTTTTTATTGTAGTAATATCTTATTTATAAAGAGTTCTGACGCATAAATTCACATGGTTTTGTTTTCAGTAGGAACGTACTACATTAGAACGGAAGTTCTGTATCAATATCTGATGGAAAAAATTATTTCAACAATCTCGCAAGAGCTTTCACGCGTGATTTTCGATATGCACCGAATCTTATGCTAATTTTTCCTTTTCCACAATGAGCTATGCAGGAAAACAAAGTTATAACTCCTTATGCGAAGGAGTTAATGTGTGAGTATTTATATCTTTTAATAACTCTAAGACAATAATAATAATCTAAGACAAAGTTTATTTCTCTTTTCATGTCGAATTTGATGCTTAAGAATCGTATAAAACTTCAATAATTTCCTATTCACTGACTCCGGCGAGGATTGGTTTCTTTTGCCTCTCTCCAATCCCTTCTTCCTTGCCAGCTTCATTCCCTTATATGTAATTCCTGGCTTTAACGCTTCAGTTCCCTTAATTACATTTCAGAAGTTTTACTCTGAGATAAGGACTGGAGTAACATACGGATCATGCACGTCCATCATGTTTCAACTTCTTCCAATCTCCTGAACCAACTTCTCTCGGAAGAAAAACCTCTAACCCCTCCTCAACATCGTCATGGCGAGATATCGAAACGAGAACAAGGAACCAGGAATTTTCGATGCTCATTTTCCTCGCTTAAAATTAAAACTCCTTTTTTAGCGCGCGCGGCAAAAAGCATCGGCTCTTACAAAAAAAGCAATTTCGGATAAAAGTTACGCATTATGTAGGCAACCTGCAAGCGGAGTTGGAAGAGAAAGGTAGGGTGGCGTAGAATGGGTAAAAGAATGGGAGTAGGGGAAGCTCTAAGGTTTGAGAGAGCTCTCGGAGGAAAGGAAGCCCATGCGCTATGGTGCGCGTTCACAGTATTCCGAATCCTACTTTCACTTTCAGTCGAGTTCTCCTCTTTGGGAAAGGGACGGGTAGGGGAGGCTGGAGGTATGGGGAGGTATTGCATATTCCTCGGAATTGAGCAAAGAGAAGGGTTAGTAGGGGAGGGAGCAAAGGAGAGAGTCAGAAAAGGAAGGAATAGGGACGCTAACACGGTACGTATGAATGCGTGGGGAAGGAGAGGGAAACTACATGCCGGTGACATATTGGGATTGGGCTAGGATAGGGAAAAGGCCTATCATGAAATGGGGTCTCTCCGCAGTCCCTTTGCTCTCTCTCTAACTTTCCGTTTCCTCCCATAGAGGTCTTGTACTTGTCTCACTGGTTCGTATTCGCAGTTTGTTTCTCTTTGTCTAAAACTTGAGATTGACGTTTTCTTCAGGCATTTTTCGTTTCATGAAATAGAAAAGTTAGCGTTTTCAAAGTTATTTCCTTTTGGAATCCAGTCCAGGTTACAGAAAGTTTTCAGAATGTGGCAAATCCCTAATTTGAAGGTGCTAAATTAAACGGTGATTTCTAGATGGTTTAAAAAAACTTTACTCTTTAATAACACATCATTTCAGAGTCTCCTAAACTTTTTTGAAAATTTTGGTTTTATTTCAATTGCATAGACATGTTGAATAACTTACATTCTGATTTCAGTAGAAGAAAAAATTATTTGAGTTAAAGCCGATTTTTAAAATATCTACTAATAACTAATATTTCAACGCCTCGTTCTACTAAAGGATCTTCTGATAACTTTTAAAGATTCTTTTGAAAGATGTTTTGAACTGAATTGAAGGATGCTTTACATTGAAATTATGCATCGAAAATAATCATGATGAAAAAGCATTAAGAAATACGCATGTGCACATGTGCTTTAATTCAGGAAATAAAAAAACAGTTCTAGGAATATCTTCTACTTTTAATTCATTTAATTTTCTTTTCTTGGTATTGAAAGTATCTGCCTTCCTTTAAACGTTACAAAAAATGTATCTTAAATCTGGGTCATCGTATGCGTCTATTCCATTAGGTTGGGCAGAAATCGGTCGCAATGAAAGGAAAATGAGTAAAATTACGGAATTTGACTTAATTCAGTGATAAAATTCTATTGAAGCTAACCATTTAATTCAACGCAACACATCCTCTACAGAAAGTGCTAAGGATGTGAAATCTTTCATTCTTTTCCTCTATAACAAAGGATTTTTTCTAAAATATGCATCTTTTTTTCTGATTATTATGGAAAACTTTACATTAAATAAGAGATTACTGTAGCTAAATGTAGTGTATAGTTTTTGGCGAGAAAATGTCCTAAAACGTCTTTTCATTTTATTCTCTAGAAAAACAGATCCATCGAAGCGAAAATTAAAAGAATGCCGGACTTGGAAATTTTTCAATTACGTTGTTATCCAGTAGAGTTCTTAAGATCTAAGCATGCATAGCACGATATAAGGAGATAATTCGCTAAAAGCGATAAAGTTCCTAATAATTTTAATTTAATCCGGCGTTCGGATGTATAGCATACATCGAAACTTAAACTTAATTCTGAATGATTTTGAATGTGACGAGTAAAAAGTTAACAAATATATACGTTCATTTCTCTTTGAAATGAGAATCGCAGACACCGGCCGCGTAGTGGTTAGCGTGCTAGTTTTCCAACACTAAGGTCCCGGGTTCGAATCCCGGCTACTCGGATTTTTCCGATTATGGAATGGTTGTGTGTACTTGTAAATAGTAATAATTATTAAAATGGATGTAATTGGGGTAAACCTGTTTCCATTATAGAAGTTATTATTATTATTATTTATAGTTTCACGGAAACCTAGAAATAACTGGTATCCCATGCCTGATTCCATAATTTTCTCTTTGCTTTCGTTGCACACACTCAACCACCATCGGCAAACAAAAGAAATATATTCTGTAACTTAAAAAAGCATCTCTATCGAGATAGCGAGGCCAGATCCTGTCACAGTTGCAATCTTTTACTACGTGCAGGAAGAAAGGATCGGAAATGCTCTCAACTTGAATTGAAACTCTAAGATAAATTATAGCTCCATTCTTTGGTTTTGCCTAGGTCATCGACATATGATATTTTTTGTTCCGGTTTTTGCTACGTTTCAAGATAAAGCGTTTAGGTTCAGTTCCAAGGCCTCCTCCAATTACACTCAATTAAAATGTGCATTGTTGTGAACCGAAAATCCAAACGGAATATAAAACTGTTTTTGTTTCGAATCTGGTCCAAAAATTAGCTTTTTTGACTCGGGTTCGGGTTCGCTTTTCTCCCCGGCAATACTTACTGTTTATTTCTGTTTTCGGTTCGATTCCGGTTCGACGCTTTGGTCACGCCTTGGGAAACCGTGGTTATTACTTATTCCAAGCTTGAGCGAATCCTGGAGTTTTCCGATTTGAAATGCTAATAAATCCTTTTTTGACGTAATCCTACATATCAAACATTAGAATTGGATTGCATTGGTATTAAATTGATCGGAGAGCGCTACATCAAGGAATATTAATATCACGAAATGCACAATGCCATCGCTGAAGACCAGCTTTAGAAATGCTGTCAAAAAAAAATAATTTCCCTCCTTGCATTACAACTCCATGGTACAGCAGGGATACCGCCCAAGTATTTAAATCTCTGGCGCAGCATTAATTTATTAATCGTATGAATAGCTCCTTGTGCTCTGTCATTTCGGTTTGACGATTCCGAATACATTGACGATGGAAACTGTTTTTCATATTCATCCTTCGAGTTATGTAATTGCGCTGGTATTCTATTCCATTGTTTCTTTAGGTCGCTCATGCATTATTCTTGCGATCTCATGCAGAGAAAGTGTTAAAAAAATTTCACTTTGATCCTTTTAGAAAATTACTTAATTTCGAACCAACGTAATGTGAAAGATTCTAACCAAGGATGTATTTCGTTTTGAATAAGGGGATAGTGTACAAAAAATGTTATTGGGTTTTCATTTTATAGGGTATGAAATGCTTTTTTACTGGTAAGAACTTTTCAAAAAGCATTCCTAAGTGTATTAACTTTCATAATAATAAATAAGACACCAGAAACCATAAAAACAGATACACCCAATGCCCATTTTGCCATCCAAGAAGGGATCATCAGGGACAGAAGAAGAGATGTTCTCAACATTTCCATTTCTTAATTGAAGAACAGGTCCTTGGAATTTGTTGATTTATCCAATCAATTAAAGATTTCCTTGAAACGATGTTAATTTTTGAGTGGATCATTGGGACTATTATGAAGAATGGACTCATTGGATTCTTCAGTTTTATACCGATGAAGTATCTTTATTTTAATCGAATATCATGTCTTCCTTTTGTCTTTTTTTAATCAAAAGCGTAAAACGATCATTCGCGGCAAAATAAAATAATCTTTCGTAGAATAGCAAACAAATCATAGTAAGTTAATTTATTTCATTTCTCCCAAAACTCAGCGCTCGAAAATCCTTCCCCTTCGGAAACAATCACAATTGTGTGGACAACATTTTCAGCCTAAGCATTCCAGAAATACGATATCCTGACTCCAAATGATGATAAGGGAGGCTCATTTTATGACAGCCACAGTATGACATGTTAATTGAACTCTTGATCCTGTGGGGAAGATAATCTCTTTCAGAGGTTTTGTTTGCCACCCGTTTAAATATTAATGCCGTCTGATAAGAATCGCCTGAAAACTAAAGAGAACCGTGGGTATTCTTTGGCAACCCGAGTGTATTCTCTCGCAGCGAAAGTGAAAGTCAGAATGAATATGGTTATCACGAATTCGCGTTCATTAACGCTGACGTAACAATCTTATCGCCGAAGCATTGACTATGTAACAGGGGCCGGAGATGGTCGGAAATGGTAATCGAGAGTTTTATGGAGACTCAAGAATAAACACTTTAATACGCGGTTCCTTTTCTAAATATTTGCTGTTGTTAGCCCCACATCCGAGTCGTTTTCTAGTAGATTACGTATCTGAAGTTTCTACTTCTGGAACTTGGTTATTATTTTAAAGTTAACAATAAGAAGTTCCTAAGGAACAATATCATTTTTAATAAAACAGCATAAATAATGTTTAATTGCGTAATCGGTGTATTTTTTGATCTGCAAGTGCGTTACTGATTTACGCACCTCAATAATACACCAAATATATAGTAATATATTTAGTAACCCCTATGCTACGACTTTTTCTATAACAGGTAATCGATATATATAGCTATATTTTTCTTGGCCCTGTTCATTCCAATAGTACAATTGGTGGCACTTTTGTTAATTAACACTCTATATTAAAATGTTATAAAACACACGGTTTTCTAGTAGAAAGCAAATTGTGTTATTTGCCGAGTTGAAAAGACGTTCGAAGAACAAAATTACGGTAGGCTGAATTTGATAGCATCACCTTAAATCTACTTCCTCCAGCTTCCTGATTTGTAATAAACAAAGTAACTTCATTACATATTCTCATTTTTAAACTCTAGATCACCATAATGGATAAAAAATACTTGGTCCGTCCAAATACTACTTGGTCCAAAATTTCTCGCGTAAATCCAGACGTGGTCATTCCAACTTTATTTTCAGTATTGTTTTCTAGCGAAATCAATATCTTCAGGCGTTACTTTTTGGAAGCACGTAAGCATGGCACGTAACAAATAGTATTTGGTGAATTTACCTCACAGTTTTATAATGTCGACCGCTTTCGCAACCGGAGTATCTTCATCAGGTACAAAAAGTAGGAGCACGCAGTATAAATAGATGAGAGTAGCTTTTAGTGTTTGGAAAATGTATCGACTCACCTCACTCTTTAAGGTGTAATGGGTAGCATACAGACTACGAAAGCCTTAAAATTGGCGTCGTGTTTCATAACTCTAACCAGATTATAGCTAGCTCTCTGTTTTCTCCAATATTCCTCAGCTATCGTAAGCGTTTGTTTTGCAATAATACCCCCCAATCAAAGCAAGCAGACACCGACACCGTTTAGTGGCGAATATAGAGACTTCTGCTGGTGGGCTACTGCAGTATCAAGGTTTGTGATTGTTTTAAGAATGAACGACTATCGATAGTATCTCTGCTTAAGCAGTATTAAGTCCTTTGTAATTTATTTTTCATTCTTGATAAATTAGGGATGATCTTCCCACTTATGTATGGTTTAGTCTAAAGAGTGAATGAAGAATGTTTATAAATTTAATAAACGTGTTTGATTTGCACGTTTCAATCGTGTCAAATAATTGACGAGGCAATTGGCTTGCCACATTTTCAAAGTTTTTCCATACCTTCTCGTTCGTCCCATTCTGGATATAAACAAATTTGAAATATTTTCGCTGTGGCGTGAAATGAGAGAAACTGAGAAGTGAAAGAATGTCATTCTTAGCAAACTTCCTGGAAATGATCTGAAGACTGCCTCCTTTTCTCACTATCTCTCAAACGTATTTTGCAATATCTTTCGTGCATGTGATGAAGACTTCATTCCCTCTTTATTATTTATTTACTTCGTTTTCGTTATACATCGCACTGTTAATACGACGCCAGAAATGCGCCCTTTATCATTATATTTGCATCATCTCTAATGACAAATGCCGCCTTTCGGCGTGTGGTAGGGAATGTAAACACCAAGCTATCAATCTATTAGTTTTGTTCAGTATTTCTGATCGTTCACAAAAAAGCTAGTTTTTCTTACAATTTTTCCTCGCGTCTCAAAACCCAAGTATAACGGGTTGTCTTTTACCTTAATATTTTTTTTCTTGTAGGTGATGATCAGTGATGCTGATCAGCTCTTTTAGTCTTACTTGTGCTTATTCATAGTTTATATTTCTTTTGAAATAAAATTATTTATGTCACCATCTTTCACTGCATATTAAATTGGTAAACACGTACACTCTAATACTTTTTTTGAGGATATCATCCTCGGAGCTCTTCATTTCGAATTTGGCAATGCTTCAAACAGTGGTTGGATCGGCCCCACTTTCCATTCCCGCAGAAATTTAAAGAAAGTAAAAATGCTCAAGGAAATTAAGAAATTCTACGCTGTCGGGGCTCGTGGATAGATGTAATGTCATTATTTGGGGCAACAATATCCGAATTTTTTTTTTAACATTTTTATTCTGGGCACTATTTGCATGGTTATGCTTTATATGAATATCAATGGCTAGAATCATATTATATAT